>PVIC010006327.1:0-45890 GCA_004025085.1 Thryonomys swinderianus
TAGTACTCTTTGGCAATTCTGCTCACCAAGCAGGACTAAACACAGAGACTATGACCACTGGAGTAGACTATCCTCTAATTTTCTCTGTTGTCACTATTCTCTACCATGTGGCACAGTCAAGTCCTGGTAATCAAGTAGTGCCTGACAAGTTAGAGTGCTACATCAAGTTCAATGTACACCATTATTAAAAAGTGTTTAATATTTTAGGTTAGCAGCTAGATCCACTATGCCATAGCCCTGGGGTATAATGATTACTGATGAGGAACTGTATCAACTGGCTGACAGCATGTAGCCTGCATGTTTGTTAGCTGAGAGAATCTACCTCATGACAGAACACAAACAGCACCATGAACGTAGGATTAGGCTTGGACTATGGAATCCAGAAGTGTCAATGCTGATGTGGTAGTATCAGGGATTATTCAATACTATCTTCTCTCAAATTCAACTAAGTATGTGTTGATCAGTCATCTACCATATGCCCATTTCATGTCCTAAACACTCTTGGAAAAAAACATCATCAACAACAACATACTACTGTTCACAGAGGGCTTTCAAATACGCATTTTAATTTTTTTTTTTGAGACAGGGTCTTGCTTTGTAATTCAGGCTGGTCCTCAACTTAGTATGTAGCCTAGGCAAGCCTCAAACTTAGCAATCCTCCTGCCTCTGCCTCCCCAGTGCCAGGATTACAGGCTTGAGCCACCATGCCTGGCACTGTGGTACTGCTCGGCACTGTGGTACTGCCCGGCACTGTGGTACTGGGGGTGGAGCTCAGGACCTTGAGCTTGCAGGCAGAGGCTGGAACCACTGAGTTAAATCCCTGGCTCATGCACTTTAAACTCATAGGAATCCAGTGATTTAGGAAAGGTTGGTGATAACCCTCATTTAATATGTGAAACCGAGGGAGAGAAAGTGGAGCAACTGACCTAAAGTCTCACAACCAATACACAGGGGAGTTGGTTCTGCATCCATCATTTATTGTCTGTTCATACCATCCTAGTAAGGGTATGCTGTTATTTATGAACATGATGTAACATTTATTGATCAAAAATTCTTCAAAAAGACAACTGTAAAGTATGAGTATAAAAAAGAAGATTTAAAAATTGGGCTGGGCGTGGTGACTCATGCCTGTAATCCCAACACTCTGGAGGCAGAGACAGGAGGATTGCTGAGTTTGAGGCTTGCCTGGGCTACATAGAGAGCTCAGGGCCAGCCTGAAGTAGAAAGTGAGACCCTGTCTCAAAAACAAACAACAACAAAAAAAATTGGTTGAGGTAGGCCTAAGAATGACAGTATTTTTAGTTGGTTAAATATGTGTCATCATGCAAGGCCTATTTCTGAGCTAATAGCAATCATTACTGTTGTTAAAACAACTACAGATTCAACATAGGATAACCTTACTTATTAATAATCATTAAATTTATACTTGTGATAATTTGAAAATAGTTTAGAATCAAGTACAGTTTCAATCTAAGGAGAAAATATGCTTATACAGGTTGGTTCAAAGTGTACCAGCAAACAATTTATTAACATGTACAGTGTTTTGGGTTGGAGATCTAGCTCTGCAGCTGTAGTGCCTGCTTTGCAAGTGCAAGGTCCTGGGTTTGATCCCTAGTAACTACATACAACAATACTGGACGTGGTGACTCACACTCACGAGCAATCAGTACCACATAGCAGAATGGCAGTCATGGTGTTTCATGCCTGTAATCCCAGCACTTGGGAGGCAGAGGCAGGAAGTTAATTGAGTTCAAGGCTTGCCTGGGCTACACAGTGAGCTCAGGGCCAGCCTGAACTACAAAGTGAGACCCTGTCTCAAAAAACAAAACAAAACAAAACAAAACTCCAAAAACTGAGAAATAACAAATACATAAAAGTAGAAAAATACATAAAAGTAGAAAAGTAGAAAAGAATTTATTCCTCTACAGGTACAAATTCTCAATGTTGAATGTGATCATGATATGTATCTAAAATGTACCAATAAACTCAGTTAGAAAAATTTATTCCTAAACATGGAAGATGGGATTTCATGCAATGTTAAGGCTATTAAGTGCTCAAAGAACAATGTTCCCACTAATGAAAATACCATAGCTATGTTTAGATTTTCTATTAAAAAAATTCAAATATGTAAAAAACTCAGCAGCTGGTTATTTTTAACTACACACAATCACACGTTTAGGAGTATAGAGGGCTAAGGACTTTCAGTGTTGAGCATGGCAGCAAGCCACAGACGCCTGACTGTAAATAATCGCTTTATTTTTGCTGGGAAGTTTCACTTCCTACTTGAGGACTATTCAGCCTTTTTTTCTAACAGTGTGTCAGGACACAGTTATTAAGATGCCAAAAGGTCATAACTGTATGGTGCTGCCTGGCTGTTATCACAGTTTAGTAGCCCTCATTTCTCAAATTAACATCTTCTGGTATGCATCTAACTAAAAGTAAAGCTATTTAATTTGTATTTTTATTATTATTCAGCAAGAGAATTTAATGCAGTCTTGAAATACTTTCTCATCTGAAATGATTTTTTTTTTTTTTTTTTTTTTTTTGCTTTTTTGGAGACAGGGTCTTGCTTTGTAGTTCAGGCTGGCCCTGAGCTCACTATGGTGCCCAGGCAAGCCGCCGCGAACTCAGCAATCCTCCTGTCTCTGCCTCCCGAGTGCTGGGATTACAGGCGTGAGCCACCACACCCAGCATTTCTGAAATGATTTTTAATCAACTTTTATCATGTTATGCTTTTTTGTTTTTTTTTTGGATAAATAACAAGTCTTTCAAAATTTAATCAGAAGACCAAATTTGAAAAGAAAATAGCTACACACTATGGAAACTTAAAATCAGTAACAGAAGTATTAGTGGTGGTAATAGTGCCAGTAAACAAGTTCTGAAATCTGACATATGAACCCTGAGCAGAAGTACATGGAACCCTGGGTAAAGTCTCTTACCAGGATTGCAGTCTGTGAGAAGTGAGCAGATGGAGAGAAGAACTTTAGAGATGGTCAGGGCTGGACTCCAGTTATCCTTTAGGATGTCCAAACAGATCACGCCTTGGCTGTTAATATTACAGTGATAGATTCTTGTTCGGAAGGTAACCTAGAAGAAATGTAGATATACCTATTAGACAATATAGTTCAGACCATTGGTTGAAATATGCTTGTTTTTCCTTAGGTAATAAGAATAAGCAATAAACAATGTCATCATTTATAACCTGTCACTCTGGACACAGAACTAAATGCTAAGAGCAGAACCAGGACATTATATTTTTGATAAAGAGTCATGTTATGTAATGGTTTAGGGACAAGATTTACTCTTGCAATTGTAGGAATGTTTATGAGAGAAAAACTGACTCTGACTTCTGAAGAATTTTTTTTTTGAGACAGGGTCTCACTTTGTAGTTCAGGCTGGCCTTGAGCTCACTATGTAGCTCATACAAGCCTTGAACTCAGCAATCCTCCTGTCTCTGCCTTTCAAGTGCTAGGATTACAGACATGAGCCACCATGCCCAGCACTGTGGTACTGATTGCCAGTGAGCGTGGTTGCTCTCGCCTGTAATCCCAGCACTAGGGAGGTAGGAGGATCTCTAAATTCCAGGATTGCCTGGGCTACATAGAGAGCTCATGGCCAGCCAGAACTACAAAAGTGAGACACCATCTCAAAAAAAAAAAAAAAAAAAAAAAAAAAAAAAAAAAAAAAAAAAAAAAAAAAAAAAAGAAAGAAAGAAAGGAAAAAAAAAAAGAATACTGTTATGGCGTGTACCTAGATTTCTCCCCAGTGCCTCAAGCACTCATAGGTAGGGCTTTTTGGAAGAGGGTGGATCTGGGGTATGTAAATACGGATTAAGGGTGTGATAACGCAACTGGTCCACTGATTGGGTTAGCATTGTTCTGCGTTTGGAAGGCATCAATTTACAGGTTTGTAGCCTGGGGAATAAAGAGATAAAGGGAGAGAAAAAAGGCTGTTTCTCTTTTCTTGCCAAAACAGGGACTATTTCTCCTCTGAGATGTCTCTCTGCCTTGGAGCTGGCCAACTATGGACTGAAACCTACAAATTATGAGTCAAACAATTATTTTCCCCTTTAACTTGTGGGTTTTGGGTATTTTGTCAGTAATGAGAAAAGTCAGATACTGAAGGTTTGAGCAATCAGAAAAAATGGAATGAAGGTGGAACTGTTAGAGCACACATATTCTTTCAAATTTTCAGAATTATAAGCTAATATTCTACTCAACTTTTATCGCTACATTGTTTGTTTTTTTTTTTTTTTTTTTTTTGAGACAGGGTCTCGCTTTGTAGTTCAGGCTGGCCCTGAGCTCACTATGTAGCCCAGGCAAGCCTAGAACTCAGCAATCCTCCTGCCTCTGCCTCCTGAGTGCTGGGATTACAGGCATGAATCACCATGCCCGGCACTGTGGTATGTGGTTTTGATGGCTGGTGGGCGTGAGTCTCTACGCCCAGCATTGTATGTGGTTACCAGGATCAAACTCAGGACCTTACGTTTGCAAGGCAGGTGCCAGAACCACTGAGCTAAATCTCCAGCCCTCGCTACATTGTTTTTTTTTTAAAAAAACCTATCAGTTCTGCCATAAGACAGAAACCACATATATCCTTCATTCAACTTTTCCTAATAGTAACAACTTGCATACTAGTATACCACAAAAATTGATAATACAGTATATACTGAGCTTTCCCAGATCTTAACAATTTTCTACGTGCTTATACATGCAGATACTTAGTTCTATGTTACCTGAGCACATATGTGATCACTACTAGAGTCAAGATGCAGCACAATTTCATCATAAAATCCTTTGTCTAACTTTGATAGCTGTAATTACTTTGTCTTTGAAATCATTTAGAAATCAAATTACATACTATGTCGCCACTATTACTGGCTCTTTTCACTTTGTGTAATAATTCCCTTGAGATCTATCCATGTTGTTGTAGTATGTCAATAACTGGCTTCTTTGTATTGCTGAGTAGTATTCCAAGGCATGGATGTACCAACTGATAACGCATTTGTCCAATGAAGGACAACTGTGTTTCTATGTGCTAAGAAAAACTGAACTGTTTTTCCTATTTTCACACGTAGAACACTTCTGTGATCAAATGTGGAACAGGATTTACCTCCAACAACACATTTTTTGATACCAACTAGTTTAATTCATTTATGGTAATGATCTAGTTGAATTTAGGTCAGAACTTACAGGTTAAGGGCTCAGCTCCACAACACTGCTTCCTATTTTAAATGTTAACCCCAAGTCTGAACCTCCAAAACTTTTGACCAACTATCTATAAAAATTGGAGATTTTCATAACCACGTCCTTGGGTTCTATTATAGCATGTATTCAGATATCCGCACAAAGTCT
Source organism: Thryonomys swinderianus (assembly GCA_004025085.1). NCBI lineage: Eukaryota > Metazoa > Chordata > Mammalia > Rodentia > Thryonomyidae > Thryonomys > Thryonomys swinderianus. The sequence goes on from PVIC010006327.1 coordinate 5,355, forward strand.
CATGTGCTCATAGGTGGGTCTTTACATAGCTGGGTGGATTTAGGGTGAGTGAATATGAATTAAAGTTGTGTGGTAACTACATTAGTCCATTGATTGGTTTAGCATAGTCCTGGGTATGGATAATGGGAAGGACGAATCTGGGTGTAGGTGGCTCTAACCAACAGGCTTATAGCCTGTGTGGAATAAAAGGGAACGGGAGGCTCACTGCCACTGCTTCTGGCCTGGTTTGCCATGGACTGTTTCTCCTCCACCACGATGCCATGCCTTGGAGCCAACTATGTATTGAAACCTTTATAAACTGTGAGTCAAAATAAACCTTTCCTCCTTTAGGTATTGGACATTTTGTCTCAGCAACGCAAAAGTAACCAAGACAGGTCATTCATCTGTTAAAGCAGTTTGCAGAACTCAGGCAGGTGCTTTACCTACATTTACTGAAAAACTCACATTCCATGTAATAAACTGCTATACTCTTTTCCAGAGCCATCATACCATTTTATACTCTCACTAGTAGTGTGATCCAATTTCTCTGCATTCTTGCCAGCATTTGTTAACTGGCATGTTTTTAGCCCTCCTGTTAAGGTGTAGTGATTCCTCACTGTGGTTTTAATTTGCATTTCCTCAACTGCTAATATGTTGAACACAATTTTATGTGCTATTTGGACAACTTCTATAGTCAGTCGTGTCTTGTGCCCATTTTTAATTTAAAGGTTATTGTTTTAATTTTACTATTAACTATAACTGTGTTTTAAGAGAAGACACTTCATTAAAACTGAAACTCAGGTATAAAGCTGGGTAAAAAGTAAAAATAAAGCATAAGTTCACAAAGAATCTTGTGAATTTTCTGGGAAGTATTTTATGCTGAAATGTTTTATAATGCTGATGAAAAAGATCTATTTTGATGATGCTTGTCAGCTTCTCTTTTCAAAGTTGTTACTAAATTAAACAGGGAGGCTGACTGTTCCTACAAGTTCTAATGACAAAGTAACACCTTTTAAAGGGGTAAAAATTCATGAACCCAGAATGTTAAGAAGCATTGCATATTTATCTATTGTATGGTGAGCCATGATCTCTTCAGGATTCCCCATTCTATCCCTATTTCTATACCACACTTGCCACAGAATGACTTTTTCACACATGAAGTACTTATCAAGTGTTTCTTTCAAATGATGTCCAACATAGAGCCTGGCATATAGAAACCCACTGTTTATTAAGCAAATATGAACATACTATGGGCTAGTACTGCAAAAGATAAGTATCTCTGATTGTGTAACACCTTATTGTTCTAGATAAAACAGTGTCTTACAACTGTAATTTAAAAACAAATGTTAGAAAACTGGGGAGAATATCCTGAGGAAGTATAAGAGATTGTATAATATTTTTCTGCCCCCATGCTACTTTACTAAGTTTTCCTAAAATTATTTCAGAAGTGATTTCAAAAATTGAATCAAGGGCTGGAGGGTTAGCTCCGTGGTTCCGGTGCCTGCCTCGCAAGTGCAAGGTCCTGGGTTTGATCCCTGGTAACCACATATAATGCTGCGCGTGGTGACTCACGCCCACCAGCAATCAATAGCACATACCACAGTGCCGGGCATGGTGGCTCACACCTGTAATCCCAGCACTCGGGAGGCAGAAACAGGAGGATTGCTGAGTTCCAGGCTTGCCTGGGCTACATAGTGAGCTCAGGGCCAGCCCAAACTACAAAGCGAGACCCTGTCTCAAAACAAAACAAAAATTGAATCAGTATTAAAAAATAGTACTTAGTAAGCACTCAGTATGTTCCAGGCATTCCAACATAAATATTTTTATTATTGCTAGTTTCTGCTTGAATGCAAAAGAAAATCTAAAAAAAGTATAGGTTGGTCATATCAGAAAAAGTGTGTTCCACATTAAGGCAAATAAGTCACTAGTAAAAGCTTTTGAAACAGCTACCATTCTCTTCCAGATTCTGTTAACAAACAGGGGAAATAGGAAGCATACATGCAAAATGAGAAGGAACCTGTTGTGGTCCTTAGACATTGGTCATTCAGAAATCAGAAATGCTGTTTTTTTTTTTTTTGAGACAGGGTTTCACTTTGTACTTCAGGCTGGCCCTGAGCTCACTATGTAGCCCAGGCAAGCCTCGAACTCAGCAATCCTCCTGCCTCTGCCTCCCGAGGGCTGGGATTACAGGCGTGAGCCACCATGCCTAGCCAGAAATGCTGTTTTTAATATTGACAAATAGCAAGAAATTGGCAACTGGCAGAGGAGCTGTTGAGAAGTTGAAATATTGCATTGCTCCAGAGGGGGGGTGGGGTGGGGAATATCACTTGCCTTACTCCAGAGAAGACTGCTTGGATTTCTGACTTAATTTTCCAGAAAGCCCATCACATTATGGTGTTTACAGGGATGGGAAGGGATACATCCTTCACTTCACATTCTTGACAAAGAGCCAGTATATGAAATACTCATTTAAAGTATACTGTAGTTTCACTACAGGGTTTAATACCTACTGAGTTGTATATTTCGAACAACTTACACCCTACATTTACATTTATAGCTGTATTTGAAGTGCAGCTCAGTAACTGATGCTTGCAGTGACAGCAATCATTCCTTATGGAGAAAGTGGAGTGAACATTTTTTATAAATAAAGAAGTTTGAAAGACATGATTTGGCTGTAAGGATAAAGACAGCTTATTCATGTGGAGTGATTTATTCTGAGGTGACCCTGGATGAGGAGGTTTCAAGGTACGTGTTGTTACATGAAAGTTCACCAGACAGGGGCCAGAGGGTTAGCTCAGTGGTTCCAGTGCCTGCCTCGCAAGCGCAAGGTCCTGAGTTCGATCCCTGGTAACCACATAGAATGCTGGGTGTGGAGACATGCCCACCAACAATCAACACCGCATACCACAATGCAGGGCGTGGTGGCTCGCCCCTGTAATCCCAGCATTTGGGAGGCAGAGACAGGAGGACTGCTGAGTTTGGGGCGGCTTGCCTGGGCACCATAGTGAGCTCAGGGCCAGCCTGAACTACAAAGCGAGACCCTGTCTCAAAAAGCAAAAAAAAAAAAAAAAGAAAAAAAGAAAAGAAAGTTTACCAGACAGGTGTAAGCGCCACAGACATGTGATGCCGCATTTGAATCCACAGAAGCTGTCCCTGCGACCTCTTGTGGTACACAAAGATCTTGCGATGAAGTTAAGGAGCCTGAGATTGATCCTAGTGGATCAAGACGGGGCCAACATCACTGCCATGGCGCTCATAAGGGAAGGGTGGGAGGGTCAGGGTCGCCCTGAAGGATGATGAGTGATGTGAGGAGGGCAGGGAGCCACGAATGCAGTTGGCCCCAGAAACTGGAAAAGGCAGCTCCAGAGACGTCTGGTCAAGCTATCGTCCTGCTTTTAATCTCTGCTCTCTAGAACTTGAAGAAATTTGTTATTGTTTAAAGCTCTCAAGTTTCTATAAACTTGTCACAGCAGCAACAGCAAACAAATGCATTGCATGTGGCATGTCCTAACTGCATTATTATTTTGCTTAAAAATACCTGAAAATAAAGCAGTGCTATTTCTGTATTTCATAGAATCATGTCTTGCAAAAATAATTTCAGGGGGCCGGAGATTTAGCTTAGTGGTTCCAGCGCCTGCCTTGCAAGTACAAGGTCCTGAGTTCAATCCCGGTAACCACATACAATGCTGGGCGTGGAGACTCATGCCCACGGGCAATCAATACCACATACCACAGTGCTGGGCGTGGTGGCTCACGCCTGTAATCCCAGCACTCGGGAGGCAGAGGCAGGAGGATTGCTGAGTTTGACGCTTGCCTGGGCTACACAGTGAGCTCAGGGCCAGCCTGAACTACAAAGCGAGACCCTGTCTCAAACAAACAAAAATTCCAGAAGGAATTCACAATCCTTTTTGTTAAATACAGAACTGTATGAAGCAGTGACTAACCTGGGATAATAACTGCTAATCTACGCTTCAGTCTCCTAACAAAATCTTAAACTGCATTATGTTTGGGGACCATTCTAGTTCCAAGATCCAAGAGTGGTACTGTGGGAAGAATACAAAGCTTTGGGAGGTAACTGAACCTAGGCTGTCATTAGAACTTCGGACAAAGCACTTGACATTTCGGAGATACAGTTTCCTCACCCGTGAAAAGGGCAAAGTACCAGCTACGACCATAGTGGCTGTGAGATGGGAATATATAAGCAGTTCGCATATGGTGCCCTGCAGGTTCCTAGTTAGTTTCCCTTCCCTCTTTCACCTCCTCTCGTTACAAGATGGTTTGGGAATGAATGTTGTCATGTAATAATCTCATCACCTGGATCTTTTTTCCTAGTACCAGGAAATGAACTCAGGACCTTGTGCTTGCCAGGCAGGCCTGGTGCCACTGAGCCACATCTATGACCCTCATCATCTGGCTTTTACAGGTGTTGTTTAAGCCAGTGCCTTGGTTGTCCCTTGAGGAGGACAACACCTCCTAGAAATAAAAGGTTGATTTGTAAGGGGACAGAAATCATGAAGGGCATGAAGTATCACAAGAAAATATCTTAATGAAGTTTTCCTGATAAACGGATTCTACATGCAATTTAGACATATGTTTTTAAGTATATAAACATCTATAAGCTGGAAAACTAGTTCTTTTCTCCCCCTCTATTGAGTTTATTAGTACATTTTAGGTATTACACTATGTTCACATAGAAAACTAGATTTGACTAAAAACTAGTTTCACTAAAAATGATTATTTAAAGTACTTTTTTTTTTTTGCAGTGCTGAGGACTGAACTAGGGTCTTGAATGCTAGGCAAGCTCTCTACCACTGACTCACAACCCAGCCCCAAAATACTTTGTTTCAATGATAATTACATATCTTTCATTATTTTTTTTGATCAGGAGGTAAATACACGGTACTTTACTTTTAGTGAGGGAGTACTAAGATCAGTGAGAAATAAGAAATGCACATTTCTTAGAAAAACCTTTTTCACGAACATCCAAAAAAGGAAATATTTGGAGAGTGTGAACCATGAATCAGTGAATCATGTAACAAAGATCCAAAAATAGCACTAGGTATTATCATTCAAGTGGATCTTTGCTTAGGTTCACTATAAAACTAGTTGGAGGCTGGGTGTGATAGCTCACGCCTGTAACCCCAGCACTCGGGAGGCAGAGGCAGGAGGATTTCTGAGTTTGAGTCTTGCCTAGTAGTGAGTTCAGGGCCAGCCTGGACTACAAAGCGAGACCCTGTCTCAAAAAAAAAAAAAAAACAACAAAAAACTAGTTTGAGAAGTTTGTTACTATATATTTTTAAAATGTTAGTACTATCTTTATCCTTGAGGTTTTAAGTGGTCTTTAAACTGATTTAAGAGTACTGTACTAATAATGTAGTCTATGATTTTTCTGCTTTTTTACTCTGTTTTGTGCCGTTACGGATCACTCCCAGAGTCTCTTGTATGTTAGGCAGGTCTCCACCAATGAGTTATTTGCAGGTCTAAGATTATCTTAAGTATTATTGACACACATAATAAAATCCTGGAAAATCTATTATTAGTGAGGAAAACCCCAAATCTTTAAAAAGTGGTTATCTAAGAAATATGTACCAGGAAAACATCCCTTCCTCCGATCATGAAAATATATTTAGTGCTTGAATAAATGGATGCAAAGAAATTAACAGTAAACACCTAGTGGTACTGGGGATGAAACCCAGGGTCTGAGCTACATCCACAGCCTGTTTTTTCTTTTGATTTTGAGGGTCTCGGTAAGTTGCCTAGGCTGGCTTTAACCTTGACATCCTATTTCCTCAGACTGTGGAGTACATGAGATTACAGGCCACCACGTCCAGCTCTAGTATCATTTCAGTGATTAAATAAAAGCCCTTCAGTTGGGACTACAGTATGTGCTTGGAGTTTTATAGTTCCATGTACCCAGGAGGCAGAGGCAGGAGAAAGAAGAATGGTATGAGATTAGTCTGGGAATGTAATGATATAGTGAGACCTGGTCTAAAAAAAAAAAAAGCTGGGGTAGAGGTGGGTGTGTGCATATAGCTCACTGGAGGTGAGGTTGCTCATACACACAAGACCCTGAGTCTAACCCCTAGCACTACACAATCATACATACATATGTAAAATAGAAGACCTTTACAGCACAGATGCTTATAGTCTTCCTTCTTGTATATGAACAGATATACAAAAGATCAAACTAGAAAAATTCCAAGCTGTGAATCTCTTAGGAGATGGAAGCATTTTATCTAATCCCAGGGGCCTTTCCTATAACATACCAGAAGATTACCCCAATACCTGTTAAATAGGGGACTTGTTAGGACTTGATTAGTGACCAATAATTAACTTTTCAATGCATAAAACAATTTAAATATTCAAAGGGAAATGTGGTGGAGGTGTGAGTAATGAGGGGTAAAGAAAAATTGTGACGGTAATAAAAAAATGAAACAAAACTTATTTAGGTGAGGGGTAGTGGGTGGATAGGGGAATGGGAAAAAATGAGAATTAAATTGTGTCATATACTGGTACAAATTCCCAATATCGAGTGTGATCATGATATGATGTGTATATACAATGTACCAATAAAAATAAAAATTAAGAAAAAGCAATTTATATGGACTCTATTAGGAACATATCTATAATGAATAAACTTTAATTTGGTTCTCTTCCAAATTTTTGTTTATTAGTGCTTCATTCTTTTACTGTACAGTTACTTTGTATTCCACTTTCTCTCTCTCTCTTTTTTTTTTTTTTTTTGAGACAGGGTCTTGCTTTGTAGTTCAAGCTGGTGGCCCTGAGCTCCTATGTAGCCCAGGCAAGCTTGAACTCAGCAATCCTCCTGCCTCTGCCTCCTGAGTGCTGGGATTACAGGAGTGAGCCACCAAACCCAGCACTGTGGTATGTGGTACTGATAGCTGGTGGGCGTGTGTTACCACGCCCGGTATTGTTGTATGTGGCCACCAGGGATTGAACCAGTGAACTTGAGCTTGCCAGGCAGGTGCAGGAATCACTGAGCTAAATCTTTGGCCCTCCACTTTTTTTCATGAAACAATCATTTTGGAGATTTGTAATCTCAACCAGTCATGAAGCTGAGGCAAGAGGAACAACTATGAGACTGGCCTCTTTGTGAGATCCTAACTCAAAATAAAAAATAAAAGGGGTCAGGGATGTAGTCAGTGGAGAGCAAGTGCCCAAGGCCCTGGGTTCAACCTGCAGACTGCAAATGAAATTAACTAAACTGATCTGATCCAAATCAAACCCAGACAAAATCCAAAACCAACTGAAAGACCGAACAACCTTCTACAGTCATTTTTTCCTCTTTTGACTTGTTCAACTGCCTAAAGTTTCAGGAATGATTTTCCACCTGATTCTCCTTTATATTAGGTTGTATCACAGTGTGGCTGGTCATCTCTGAGTATTACTACATGTTTACTCTTCTGTATGAGTCTGAGGTGCCTTGCTTTGTGCTTTTCCACTTGCTTTTTCATAGGTCTCAGGGATAACATTAGTTTGGGGCCACACTGTAACTTACATACTGAAATATAAGGTAAAAAAAATATCCCTTTGGAAGAGTTCATATATATATATATATATATATATATATATATATATTTTTTTTTTTTTTTTTTTTTTTTTTTTTTTTTTTTTTTTTTTTTTTTTTTTTTTTTTTTTTTTTTTTTTTTTTTTTTTTTTTTTTTTTTTTTGTACTGGGGATCAAACTTGGGACTCTGAACTTAGAAAGCAGGCACCAGAACTACTGAGCTAGACTTCCAGCTCTACATTAAAATATTTACAAAAATCTTGTATATTATAGAAGATAGATCAATCATTTTGAACAACACATAGGGGTTTCTTAATCTCTTTCTCATAGGGAGGGAGAGAGAAAGAGAGCTAGAGATAGAGATAAAAATGCACAATTCAGGGCTGGAGATTTAGCTCAGTGGTTCTGCAGCCTGCTTAGCAAGCACAAGGACCCTGGTTTGATCCTGGTAACCACATACAATGATATTATATTGGGCGTGGTGACTCATACCCACCAGCAATCAGTACTATACCCCACAGTGCCTGATGACTCACACCTGTAATCCCAGCACTCAACAGGCAGAGACAAAAGGATTGCTGAGTTCCAGGCGTGCCTGGGCTACACAGTGAGCTCAGGGCCAGTTTGAACTACAAAGTGAGACCCTCTCTAAAAAAAAAAAAAAAAAAAAAGGCACAATTCCAGGTTTGGATTTGAACAAGACATTAAAAGCAAAAAGATAAATGGTTTTAAGTTTTCTACAAATGAGTTTTTCTGGATTGGACAAATTTTCCAGTAATGTGTCAACTAAAAAAAAACTCCTGATTATCAAAGTGAGGTGGAAATGAAGGTAACCGGGCAGGCAAACTTACACAGGCACACATTTGAACATTTCCACTATCGAACACATATACAACATGTGCACCAAAATCAGAACAAAAGCTTGCTTAATCACCCCACCATGACATCAGTCTCCCAAAATCAGATACAGTACTAGAACAGCTGCTCTGGAACACTGATCTTGCAGTTATTGTGTTGGGCTATGTTAAACTCTTTTTATTAATTAGTAATGGATAGAGAAGACAACAGATGTCCAATGAATCTATGTTTCTTAGATGTGATTTCTTTTTGTGAGTGCAAAAAATGTCTCTTACATAACAACAATTAATTAGGAAGCACAACAGCGGACATACTTAATAGATTCCATGTAATAAATGACTGTGACACTTGCTGTAAAGACAGTGATATAAACATAAACACAATAAGATTCTCTCCACTGAGCTAAATTTCTGGGTGTTTATGACTTTATATAGGTTTCATACTTCCCAGAGCAATTTTATAAGATGAGACTGCATACACAGATTCAATAAATCTGACACAAGTGTTTTTTTTTTTTTCCAAAATGGAAGCTTTATATATGGGAGTTTTTCTTCTTCTAGGAAAGAAGTAAGAAATTTTATGTTTGTAGATATATGAAGTGAGTGTTACCTTTCTTAGGAGATTAAGAATCTCATAGATGTATAATTGAAGTATTTGTCATAACTAACTAGAATGATTTTTTATATAGCTCACTAAAGTTTATAAGTGAAATCTAGTTTAGTATAAATTAAACAATGAATAATTCTATTAATCATACAGTAAATGCACTGTAATTATAGAGTTGGCTGAATGCCCACCCTCTTGGTAAATTCATACAATACATAATAGAGTCATTCTTTGAAAGTAGTAGTATTTGTAAGTACTGTGAAAGTTTCCAAACTTTTCATGTATAACACAGAGAAGAATATTTCTCTATGATTATACTATGAAGTTAAATATACTGTATGTATATCATAGAAAGTTGTGGCCAAAATAAAAAAGGTTAATAATCAGGCAATGTTTAGATGTGAGAAACAGTCCTCAGTGACCTGCATTTATTATACAACTTGATGTTCACAGTTACCCTATATTGTGGGAAGTATTATTACTTTCCTTTTACAGATAAAGAAATGGATACAATGTCAAACTCAGAGAAATTCAAATGCTCATAACAGAGTCAGTTCCAATGGGGAGTAAAAAAGTTTTAGAGAGGATAGAAAATATAAGTAAAAACAACCACATACAAGAAAACCCATACCTCCAAAGATTTCTTTTTTGAGACAGGGTCTTACTTTGTAGTTCAGGCTGGCCCTGAGCTCACTATGTAGCCCAGGCAAAAGCCTTGAACGCAGCAATTCTCCTGTCTCTGCCTCCTGAGTGCTGGGATTACAGGCATGAGCCACCACACCTGGCCCTCCAAAGATTTTTAAAAAATCACAGTAAAAATATGAAAATAAAGAAAAATGATATGAACTTGAGATTTCAATATTTTAGACAGTAAAGTTAATGATACTGGGGTTCATGAACTTCCTTGGAATGACTTCTGATAAAAGAAAAATACTATTTTTTTTCTCACTTTCTAGTTCAGGCTGACCCTGAGCTCACTATGTAGCCTAGGCAAGCCTCGAACTCAGCAATCCTCCTGCCTCTAACTCTCGAGTGCTGGGATTACAGCAATCAGTACCTGTGGTGTGTGGTACTGATTGCTGGTGGGTAGGAGTCACCACACTGTATTGTTGTATGTGGTTATCAGGGATTCAACCAGGGACCTTGCACTTGCTAGGCAGGTGCCGGAACCACTGAGCTAAACCTCCAACCCCTAAGAAAAATACTTTTAAATGCTGAGCAAAGAGAAGTGCTTAATGATATTCACTGTTAATATTGTTCTTACGCTAAGTGGTCTATGCTCTCTGAGATCAATGAGGACAATAAAAGCCAAGACAGTCAAGAAATGAAACAACTGTTTTAACATGACTTAAAAATTGTCAATTAAGGGTCGGAGATTTAGCTCAGTGGTTCCTGCACCTGCCTAGCAAATACAAAGTCCCTGGTTCAATCCCCAGTAACCACATACAACAATACTGGCTGTGGTGACTCACACCCACCAGCCATCAGTACCACACACCACAGTGCCAGGTGTGGTGGCTCACATTTATAATCCCAGCACTCGGGAGGCAGAGGCAGGAGGACTGCTGGGTTGGAGACTTGCCTAGGCTACATAGTGAGCTCTGAGCCAACCTGAACTACAAAGCATCACCTTGTCTCAAAAAAAAAATCCAAAAAAACCCCCCAAAAATCCAATTGTCAATTAATACTCCCAGGAAGATAGTGGAGCAGTAAGCAGCAACAAATCAGCATTTCAAGATATGGAATGCAAACACTGGAAAACACCTCTTTGGGGAAGGAAAAGAGAGAGGTGGATCCTTGGGACCCAAGGAAGACCAGAAGGGAAAACTGGAGTCTACAAGCACACTGAAGAAATATACCACGCTGGAGAAAAAGGAAGGGGCAATGAACACTTTTCCCCTAGCTCCTGGTTCATGGTGTGAAAAAGGAAAATCAAATCTAAAGAGAAACAGGGAAAACAGGTAACTTGAGAGGCCTCTAGGAAGAAGCATGGCAGTGCAGCGGAGTAGTGGACGCCGTGTGCTACAGCAGCTGGTGAGTCCAGTCCACCTGATGGCTGCATACCCTGGACAGCGTGTTTGGTTAGATGTTGAGGGAGGGCAACCTGAACCAAGGACTCTGTCTGGCTGTGAGTCAGCCTCATTTTGGGGCTCTCGGTGGTAACTTGGCCGAGGACTAGGTAAGAGGCAATCATGGGAGTCATTCATGGTCAGGGAGCTGTGGGCAGGCCAGCAATGGACACCTAGAGTGTTGTAGCCTAAATGAGTCAGGCCCCAACACCATGAGCAGGAGGCAGGTTCAGGCTGAGCTCTGTGGTTTGAAAGTCCTAGAATACCATTAGCCAGCATGGCTCTGGACTGTTTTTGTCTGTGAAAGTAAACATTGTACTTTTTTTTCGTTTTGTCCTTGTTTATATTTTTAAATTCTTTTCTTCTCTTTGTCTTATTCAGCAGTTTCCTGAAGAGTGGATACTCTTTCTCTGTCCTTTAGCCCTGCTTATAATTTTTTCTTCTTTTATTTCTCTATTTCTTCCTCTTCTCTTTTTAAAATTTCTCCTGTTAGGTGAAAACTGCTTTGCTGAGTGGGTATTTACTGTATATGATTTTTTTTGTCTTAGATTTTGTTATATGATTATAAATCTTGTAAATATCCTTAAAGTGGCAAATTATTAGTTATCACATGTCCCAGGCTGTGACTGATGTTACTGCTGAGTGTACTACTTCAGTCAAGGTGACACAGTTGTGATTAGTTGATCTTCCTTGTATGCCAATAGCTAGATTGTCTAGGGAACATAAAATATATACAGTACAGTACAGAAGAGCAGGGTGCTAGACCAAATCGGCTGGAATCTCTCATCTCTAATATAAACAGAAGAGGCAGGATCCTGGGACAGACTCAAAGACCAAGAGCCAGGTAGACCAAGAAGATATCTCTGAAAAGTAGTCATTTCCTAATATGTCTTGATACTAATAATAAAGCTCCCTACCATGAGTGACTTACAAACATCAATAAAATATACAATAGCAAAATAAACAACAGCAAGTATCAATAGTATACCTCACAGAACTAGAGAAAACATTCCTAAAATTCATATGGAACCAGAAGAGACTCAGAATAGTAAATGCAACTGTGGGCAACAAGGGCAAGGCAGGAGGCATCATAATCCTTGATTTAAAGTTGTATGACAAAGTTATGGTGACAAAGACAGCATGGTACTGGGGGAGAAACCCCCAAACTAACAAATAAATCAAACAGGCCCAAGGATCAGTGGCACAGACTGGAAGGTGCAGGAACAACTGCAAGCACACTCAACTACCTTTTCTTTGACAGAGGGGCCAAACACCTCCTCTGATAGAAAGGTAGCCTTTTTAAAAAATGGTGCTAGAAAAACTGGTTTTCCAGTTGCCAAAGACTAAAACTAGACCCATACACCTCACCGTGCACTAAACTAAAATTGAAATGGATCAAAGATCGAAATATAAAAACAGAAACACAATACGCTGAAGACCGAATAAGTGCAAGTCTTGACATCGGTTTAAGCAAAGACTTCACAGACAAAATAATGATTGCTCAGCAAATATCACACAGAATCAATAACTGGGATCTCATCTTATTAAAGAGGTTTTGTATAGCAAAAGAAAGCACAAAAAGAGTGAAGACATGACCTACAGACGGGAAAAACTTTTTACTACCTAATCCTCCACCGAAAGACTAATATCTACAATACTTAAGGAACTTAAAAAAAATCACACCCCCAAATTCAAAGACTCAAACCAAAAAAGGGGCATCTGAAATGAACAGACACATCTTGGATGAAGAAGTAAAAACAGCAAATAAATATATGAGAAAGGTTCAACATCACTGGTCACTGGAGAAGAGTAAATTAAACAACATTGAGATCCCACCTCACTAAAAAAATGGCTGTTGTCAAGAAATCAGCCAATAACCAATGCCCACACGGCTGTGGGGAAAAAGGAAGCCTGTGCCATTGTTGGTCAGAGGGTAGACTGGTGCGGCCACTGTGGAAATCAGTGTTGAAAGCACACAAGAAATTAAAATTAGAAGCTCCACTTGACCCTTGTATTCCCCTTCTAGGCATTGTAGCACAGTGATACTTAGGTTTTCAGTAGCACAGTTCACAATAGCTAAATCCTGGAAATAGTCCACATGCCCAGGAATAAATGAATGAATAAAAAATGTATTTATACACAATGGAGCACTACTCTGCCATAAAGGATAAAGTTGGGCTACTGGTATGTAAAGGGATGTACTTCAAGGCCATAATTTTAAGTAAAATAAATAAGAAACAAGTTTTTGAAAACTTGTCAATTCATACTAGTATAATCTTTTGAGTAATTAAAATGTCACATTTAGAATATTTTAGTGAATTTTCTTTAAGTGCTTATGGAGAACATGAGTAGTGAACTGACCTGATTCTTACAACTGTATTTTAAAACATAGAGTTAGCAGGTAGTTTACTTGAAAAAAAAAAGATACTTTTTACTTTTATTAAATATTTGAATGTTTTAGTTCTTTCTGATTATCTAACTTAGATCTAAAGTATAAATACTATGTCTTTTCTATAAAGAGATATATTAGTAAAAAATATTGATTTTCTAATGTAGTGTTCCCACTGCTTCAATCCCCTATCACCAAAACAAATCTGAAGCAGCATCTCAAATAAATATTCCACGTTGCTTTTTTTGATTCCCTATAATTTCCAATGTTTATCTTTCTGTTATAGAAAATTGGCTGCTGTGGTATAACAACAAATATTACCTTTTGAAAGCAAACAATTGTAGCATTGTTTTCCTAATAAATATAGCCCATTTTCTGTAATAAAACTGATAGCTGTGTATACAGCTAAACGGGAATTTTAGAAATGAGTATTTGTACAGAGGCTAGCAAAAATATTTACAAAAAGAATACATTTATATAAGAACATTAAGGACAAGATTTTATCTGATACTGATTTTTACCCTCTAAGGGAAAGCAGAATGTCAACTTGTATTTTTCAATAAACAAATCAACTGGAAAAATAAGTACTTACAAAAATGGCAATAATACCATAATTGAAGTGACAACTAAGAACTTCTGATGTTACTAGGTTTGTAAGTGCCTTTTCTGAGAGGCGAGGACTAGGGTGTATCAACTGACAGATGGTGGACTTTCTAAAGGGAAATGTTTTGCTATTCAATTTTTGATTTAGGACAATTTTCAGTTATGCAATTGGTATTTTAGTAGAAATTATAACTACCTTAAATGTGAATTGAAGCACTGGGGTTCTGCAATTCTCATAAATTGTATTAGAAATGCTAAATTCTGAAAGTATGGCACCACATTATTATTAAAGTACATTATGTACATTTCAAGTAAATGGTAAAAAATTAAAATCTAAAGGTATCTAGGTAGAAATGATTAGCAAACTACACTATCTCCTCAGAAGATGCATGTGTTTTCCCTGAAAGGACTGTATGAGTCAGTATTTGATTTTGTTTTTTTCTCCTTTTTGTTCAGAATTACTTCATGATACATAGATTAAAGGACAAAGAAATTAACCTCTTATTTGTAGGAATGAACCATTATAGTAACAAGGTAATATATGCTACTGAACTGCTAAGCACTAAGATTTTTTTTAGGACATGTAGGTGAAGGGCCTCACAAGTGGTTTTATTCTCTTAGATGTCATACAACTGTGTTTATTAACTTTTTTTTTTTTTTTTGAGACAGGGTCTGACTTTGTAGTTTAGGCTGGCCCTGAGCTCACTATGTAGCCCAGGCAAGCCTCGAACTCACCAATCCTGCTGCCTCTGTCTCCCGAGTGCTGGGATTACAGGTGTGAGCCACCAAGCCCGGCATTGTTGTATGTGGTTACCGGATCGAACCAGGGACCTTGTGCTTGCTAGGCAGGCGCTGGAACCATTGAGCTAAATCTCTGTCCCTATTAACTAAATTTTTAAAGTATGTACTGAAAACCAATATGACTGCTCAGTAGGCTGATGATGAAATATTTTTGTTCTGGTTGGAAGTCATTATATGGTACTCACATTTTACTGGTAGTGAAATCTATGTAAATTAAAACAACTATGAGACATTATTTTTCATGTATTAGACTGTCAGAGATTAAAAAAGACTCAACGTTGAAGATAGTACAGGTAAACGCTACACTATCTTACATGGCTAGTCATGATGTGGCAACAATACAATTTTTCTGGAGGCCAGTATGTCAACCTTTACCAAAAACTGTACAAATATGTTCAAACTTTTCTATTCAGAAATTTCACCAGTGTCTTCGATTCAATCTCTAGTCCTACAAAAAAAAAAAAAAGCAAAGAAAAAAAAATCATGTTTTCAAGTTTAGCCCCAAGGAATAAATACAAGTATAAAAGTATGTAACTGTAAGGATATCTACCACAGTACTGATTTTAAAAGAAATACTAATGAAAACCTAAATATTCAATCACAGAAAATGGAGTGAATTTTAGTATATTGGTATATTGGTATATTTATATAACATGGAATGCTATGAAACTTTAACACTTGTAATACAATTATGTTTATTGGAATTTATGTAGTGTTGGGTGAAATTATGTTATATGAAAAAGTCTGAAGCAGAATAGGGACTGATTTTGGTACAAGGAATGTGTGTGTATGCATTTGCATTTTTTTTTTTTTTTGAGACAGGGTCTTGCTTTGTAGTTCAGGCTGGCCCTGAGCTTACTATGTAGCCCAGGCAAGCCGCCGCGAACTCAGCAATTCTCCTGTCTCTGCCTCCCTAGTGCTAGGATGACAGGCGTGAGCCACCACGCCCAGCACTGTGGTATGCGGTGTTGATTGTTGGTGGGCGTGTCTCCACGCCCAGCATTATATGTGGTTACTGGGGATCGAACTGAGGACCTTGCGCTCGTGAGGCAGGCGCCGGAACCACTGAGCTAACCCTCCGGCCCTAAACTTGATTTTTCTTTTCCTTACAATTTGTCAAGTTCAATTCAGTCAGTGGAGGGATTCAGTTTTTTTCCTGGTGCTATTCTTTTTGTTTGTTTCTTTGTTTTTGAGACAGGGTCTCACTTTCTAGTTCAGGCTGGCCCTGAGCTCTCTATGTAGCCCAGGCAAGCCTCGAACTCAGCAATCCTCCTGCCTCTGCCTCCCGAGTGCTGGGATTACAGGTGTGAGCCACCACGCCTGGCCCTGGTGCTATTCTTTATAGAAAGTAATATGGCTTTTTCTTGAAGACTCCCAGTACAGGGAAATCTGCTTATCTCAGAAGAAGAGCTAGCAAAAAGTAGACTGTCCAATGGTGCATTAGATTTTTTTCCTATATCAAACAGATCTACTTCCCTGTAACTAACATCCTATTTCCTTTTATTTAATCCAGCCATCCTTGATAAAAATCTACTCACAGATACAGTACTGTCTAATACAGATATTATTCTCCTACAAATGTCTAAGAGTATGAGAACCTCATGGTTGTACCTAGCTGTTTTTTAGTGAGTCTAAAGACCTCAGATTCCATTCATTTAAAGTAAAGCAAGTTTCTCTTTCCTTTCTTGTATCATGATTACGCGGTGATTTTCAATAAAATAATAATTTAGACAACTTAAAGTCTAGCTTGTTAGTTTTTGGCTCACTTTTTCGTTCCTTCAGGGTATTTAAGCAACTCAATTATTTTACTCTATTAATTCTCTCTTCTAATTTATAAATTTGTTATGTGGAACTTGGTTGGGTAAGCTTACCCATTTTCAGAGAAAACTACTGCACAGGATGCACTAGGGTTACAAGCAACATAACTACCTGGTCTAACTTTCTCATCCTCTTCCTCATCCTTTATATCTATTACTATACTGCCTCTCAGAGAAAGGTTCCTTTATCACTAGGAGCACAACAGATACTATTATGATTTATGGGCTGGTCTAAACAGAATGGAAAGATTTAAGTTCCCCATCCAGTAAAAAGAGAAAGTATTTAGATTTACTACAGCTTTGTATGGAAAACCTATCAAATCCAAGCCCTGGGTGGTCACCAGAGCCACCCAGCTCTGCCAGCTTCAATATATTGTGTAGTACAGCAAAGGGAGCAAAGGTTTTAGGACCTGACTGTCCAGGTTCCAATCCCAATCATAGGATTTGATAGTTGCACAGTACTGGGTGAGTTATTTATTCTCTCTGTGCTGTGATTTCTTCATCCATAAATAAGGATAATTGTAATAACTGCTTTGGTTTGGCATCAAAGGAATGAAGGGGAATAAAGGAAGAGCATTTGGAAGGAAATATAGAAAGTGATGGTGAACGGGGTAGGTCTTATTCTTGCTTTTTAAAATTGTTGACTCCAATTTACAACTCAAATTTTTATTTTTTTCTGAATTGAGAAATTAAGTCAGAAGTAGATGAGATTTCTTTCTGGGTGATCAGTACATACAGTTAATGTTCTCAGACACGGACATAAATGACATTACTCAGTTGTACTAATGAACTACTATAAATATGAATATAGAGGGACAATGAAATGTAAATAATAGAAATACATGTATATTCCCTGCACTTTTGTGCCTTATTCATGATAAACATATGTTTGCTCCATCATTTTTTTTCTCTCCCTCCTTACCTTTCATTGCATACTGGAGAATGAACCCAGGGAGCACAGAGCTACAACTCATCTTTTTTTTTCTTTTTCTTGAGACAGTTTGGTTAAGTTGTCCAGGCTGATTCCAAAGCTTCAATCCTCCTGCTTTAGCATCTGGGGAAGCTAGGACTGCTGACATGCACCCTGTGTGTGGCCTGCTTTCTACAAATATTTCTTGGCTGAATTTTGTGTTGGCACAATTTTTTAGTGGCTGTGGGTCATATATTCCATTCTAGTACACGTATACCTCACGTGAACAGCTAAATTGTGGTGGGCATTGAAACTCTTAGAGCCACAGCTGGTGCTATAAACATACTTGGTGAGGCTTCTTCCACCTTAGTCTGACTGCTGAGGTCAACTCCATCTATGACTCCAGCTTGAGACTACTTGGTTCTCCAGTTTTTAGAGCTATTCCTGGCTCAACCTTGATCCTCCTCTTGTGTCTACAGTACATGATATTTTTGATTACATTAAAATATATACAATGGAAAGGACATGAGAAAGGATGAGAAAAAGCACTAAAAGATGAGTAAAAAGTGCAGGCAGGGGAATAGCCTATAATTTTTCATGTTATGTTTCCTTTATGTATTAGTGGTTCTGAGAAGCTATTGTCTTAACAGAATACACATGTATTCCTAGACAGGTTTATTGTAAAATATATGCATATATAACCATATATCTATTATCTAACGTAGTTGAATACATCATACTGACCTTAGGGGGTTTAAATGGATAGTCTGGTGAAAAGGTAATATCAAGAAAGAACACTCCTCCTTCATAAACAGATCCTGGGGGTCCCAATATAGTTGACCTCCATTCATAAATGTTGTCTCCTTTGGGTCCAGCACTGAAATAAGACACACAATGAAATCTGCTTAGAAATTACACAAAGTCTGGTATTTAAAGAAAATCAATTTATGGTACCAAATTGAGCAAGTCTATGAAAATATAACAAAGTGAACAGATAAATTCTGTATTATGATTCATGTCAAGGTCATAATTATTCTATAAGTGAAAAAGGTTGGTATTACTTAATAAAACAGAATCAAGAAGATTCTGTTGTACCAATCACAAACCTAAGTCTATGGAACAAAAGATTCTAAGGATCAGGGGTAGAAGCACAACCAATCAAATATGATATTATTTGTGAAATGTTGAAAAGGGAGAAATAGGTTTGGAGGCAAAAAGACAAAATTTCAAAACAAGAGGATCTTCTTTATTTCTCCATGCTCTAAGGACACTCAGGTAGCCATGTGGTCCAAAAAGTAAAATGTATCATCTAGTTTTATAATTTTATTTTAAAACTATTACTTTTAGGTGGGCATGGTGGTTTATGCCTGTAATCCCAGCATTTGGGAGGCAGAGGCAGGAGGATTGCTGAGTTCCAGGCTTGCCTGGGCTACATGGGGGCTAGCCTGAACTACAAAGTGAGACCCTGTCTCAAACAAAAAAAAATCTGGGTTTATCCAGTTAAATTGAATATATTTCTATTTTACTATATAGTAATTGTGCTATTGGGTATACACCCTAGAGAAACTTATGCACATGTACCAAAATACAAGTAAGTAGAAGAACTTTGGTGGAAGAACTATTTGTAATAGCAAAATGAAATAAAATCACAATTATTCTTAGTAACTGGAAAGGGCTGAAATACACTGCAAACAATAAGACAAGGGCTCTAAACACACTATTCCTGCTCCATTCTTCTCTACCTACCTCTCTTGACGCTGACACAATGAGGATAGACAGAATATAAACAGTGCAGAGAACAATTAAGCTGTGGTAACAACACCCTTTGCTATCAGACAAGCTTACTTGGTCAGATGAATAATACACATGCTTGCTCCCAAAGCTATAATTAGACACAGTGTGAATAGTAAGTTAAGAGAAGGAAGAACTTAAAAGTAAATTAAAGGTTGTGGTTACAAAATTATTTCAAGAAGATGAAGAAAGTTAAAAATTTATAGAAACAACAGGAAACAATTAGCACACATCCCCCAAATATGAAGATATAATTTCCCCAAATCACTTTGAGAAACTGTAAAATGATCATTCAAGAACAATAAGCCAGTGAAAGTGAACGTTTTAGTATAGTCAGTCACACAAACACCCTGTTGCAGCATGCATGCCATAGGTTTGCCAGTACAGCTACAGGTGAACATGGAGCCATCATATCGCTGTCAACTGAAATATGAGTATGTCCTGAAGGTATGTCCACTTGAGTATAAATGATTCAACTTCATCATTCTTTATGGCAGAGTAATACTCCATTTTATAAAAGAACTATATCTTCTTTATCCAGTCAAGACCATAATTTAAAGTGAAATAAACTGGGCATCACATGGTTTCTTATGTGTGAGAAACCAAAAGTGTATATAAGGACCAAAATGAATGGCATGCATTGGGAAGCAGGAATAAAACCACTTATGTACAAAGCTTTCACTTCAAAATTGATACAATAAAGTTCAGAAAAGTGTTTTACTGTAGGCCACATGCAGAGAAGAAAATCTGAGCCCTCTCATTTTAAAGTGGAAACTCACATCTGCTCATTCACATGTGAGGTCTCAGTGAAAAAGAACCTCAAAATAAAGAACAACTCCCCCCAAAAAGCCTGCCTGGACATCATCATGGTAAAGTATCTATTTAAGATAGGAGTCAGGATCAGTATCTGCACGTCTTCTCTAATAATTTCATCATCCTGGACATGCCTCAAAGATTTGCTAACTAGCCACTTTAAATACACATGTGCACGCGCACACACACACACCAACACACACATACATACACTTTCAAATCTCTGACATTGACACCTGGCTCCAAGACCCATTATCACTGTTCTCTTCCTCTACGGCCAAAATCCGCACAAAGGAAGAAGGTAAGTCAACCAGAAGATGACTGGTAAAAGGCACTAGCACACATAGCACACACACGGACACTTAATAAAAATTTGTAAATATCTATCCTTGGTAAAACACTAGCTTATTAGTAAAGTATAGTGGTAAAGGAAGTGCTTCATGCAAAGAAAGACCAAATTGGATGACAGACACTGGGAAGTAGGAAGAAAATGTTTAAATGGGAAGGAGAACAAGGGAGGGGGAAGTGGAAGGGCAGGGAGGGAAAAGAAAGAAAAAAGAACAGAAAGAGAAAAGTGGAAACAAAGCCTCTGTCAATGAAGGAGTGGAAGCAGGGGTGAAGGGAGGGGAGGAGAATGGTGAAAAAAAGAAGAATTAAGACATGTACAGCTATAACTTCCCTTTGATAATGTGGGCCATATACACACACACACACACATTGTTTTATATATATATTATTTATATATATAAATTTTTAAAAACTATATTTCAAATCCAGAGAGCTAGAGTTTGACTTTGATAGTATGCAGAGTTGAGGAACCATTTTCTTATGCATCATCTTTAAGTTTCATTACACTGATGTGAGAGGGTTATTACTCTCAAATGAGATTGCTCTGCTTACTTTTTATCTCCTTAAAGCTTTGTTTAATCTCATAAACCTAGATTTCCTAATATCTTTCATTGGCTTTTGTGAAATTAGGCTTTGTGCGTTCTCTCTCTCTCACACTTTTTTGGGGGGTTCCACTGCTTAAAGTCCAGGCCTTCAATATCATGTACAGGCTCATCTCCTATCTTCCTTTTTCCCTTCAGCATATCAGCAATGGTCAGGAACAGGGACAGCGGCTTGGCATTGACTTATCTGTCCACAGAGAAAAGTAACAGGTACTTAACCGAGCTCTGGGGGTTCTTGCTAGGAAGTTTTTTAAGAGACCAGCTATACAAACCACCTTGTGAAAAGAGAAGAAGGGTAACCAAAAGACTAAATTTACTTTCTGGCCTTTGGTATATTCACAAAGTTTACTTTTCTTGATAAAATGAGTTTTCCCTCACCCCCAAATCATTTGTGTTACTGTTTTTAACAGGGATCTTTTTCTTCTTCTTCTTTTTTTTTTTTTTTTGAGATAGGGTCTTGCTTTGTAGTTCAGGCTGGCCCTAAGCTCACTATGTAGCCCCAGGCAAGCCTGGAACTCAGCAACCCTCCTGCCTCTGCCTCCCGAGTGCTGGAATTACAGGCGTGAGCCACCACGCCCGACATAATGAACTTTTGATAATATTAAATCACCAAGTTGAGTGCTAGAAGTCACTTCTATAAATGTTTTACAAGGACAGACTAGAAAATCTCACAGTAAAGCATGCACATAGTGAACCATAATCAGACACTAAACTGCTGAACAAACACTGAAGTATTAGGTAAGTATGGCAGTGCTGTCCATTAACTCCACTCTGAACATTTCAAGGAACACGATGTTTCTACATCCTTTCCTTTCTTTTTAAAAATAAACATTTTTATGAAGAACTGTTCAACATCACTAGTCACTCGAGAGATGCAGGTGAAAACAATACTGAAATTCCATCTCACTCCACAAAGAATGGCTGCTGTCTTGAAATTAACCAGCAATAGATACTGGCAAGGCTGTGGGGAGAAAGGAACCCTTCTCCACTGTTGGTGGGAATGTAGACTGGAGCAACCACTGTGGAGATCAGGGTGGACATTCCTCAAAAGACTAGGATTATAGGTCCCATTTGACCATGCTATTCCCCTGCTAGGTATGTACACAAAAGAATTCAGAGAATCATATCACAGTGATTTTTGTGCACCCATGTTCATAGGAGCTCAGTTTGTGGTAGTTAAATCTTGCAAACAACCCAAATGTCCATCAACTGGAGACTAGATAAAGAAAATATGTTTTTTCTATAAAATGGAGTATTACTCTGCTTTAAAGAGTAAGTTTGAGTCATTTGTATTCAAATGGATGTACCTTCGGGACATACTCATAAGTGAAATAAATAGATCACATGTCTGTAAATATATCTTTTCTCTGGTATGAGAAACTGAAGATGTAAATGAGCTCTAGAATATGTAGTAGATATTGTGAAATAGAAAATATTCAGAGGTGAGCTGTATATAAAATGTAGCAATAAAGAATTCAATTTTTTTAAAAAAAGAAAATATTCAGAGGGAAACAGGGTTATAGGGATAAGTAATAAGGGGAAGAAAAATATGACGGTAATTTAAAAAAGGAAAACAAAGCTTATGTATACAGGGGTGGGGATGGTAGGGTGGGTGGGGGAATGGGAAAAAATAAGAATTGTGTCATATGCTGGTACAAATTCTCAATATTGTGATTGCAATGTGTATATATAATGTACCAATAAAGAGCTACAGTATAATGAGCAATTTAGTAGACTTCTTAAGATCCCTGTTTGTAGGGCATGGTGGCTTACGCCTGTAATCCTAGCACTGGGAGGCAGAGACTGGAGGATTGCTGAGTTCGAGGCTTGCCTGGGCTACATAGTGAGCTGAGAGCCAGCCTGAACTACAGAGCCAGCCTGAACTACAAAGCAAGACTCTGTCTCAAAAAAAAAAAGTTCATTAGTTATGGAATCTACATCAATGTTCTCAGTAGTTGTTTAAGAACTACCAGTTTGTGTATCTCTTAATAAACCCTGTCATTGTGGGTTATCTTTAAGGGACTTTGTGGTTTTTGCTTTTGGCAGTGCTGCAATGGGAACATAACGGACACTGCCCACCCCATCTTACTGTGTGTGCTAACCCACTGGGTTGTTGGCTGCCAAACAGATTTAATTTATCCACTTCTTACTTTGCATTAACGTTTGAATAATAAAGCACAGCTGAGGCTGCTGTAAGAAACAAACTGAGGGATGAATAATTAAAAACACCTTCTCAGTCTTGGAAAGACCAATCTCTAACCATTAGGGGGGCTTTAATTGTATCTGAACTAAGCATTAAGAAGGCTAATTGCACTTTTTATAAACTGAAGCACATGCTAGGGACGTAGTGTGACATATAATATATGTAGCATATGAGAAGCAAAGCTCTAAAAGCACTAAGTAATTAATTTAAATGACAATATAAGGATAGTCTGATTCCTAAAAAAATTTCTTCAAAAAACAGACACTCAACCTACATACAGAAAAAGAAATACTACTTATAAAAAGCTATTACTCTTTTGATGCAATTGAACTGCCCAGAGAGGTAGTGTTTGAAAGGACAAATGTTAAAGCTGAAACAAAGGTTGAGAATGGAATATATTACAGCAAAGCTCTATCTCTTCTGATTCTGTCAAGTGCCTATGCCAGCTGGGCTTCTTTGCTTTGATGTATTTAACTTTCCTTGGGGAAGATCAAAACCCAAACGCACATCGCTCATATTTATGTGTAAGATTACAAAATGATCACTGGTATTTCATATACTTATTAAAATGTTGTATCTAATACCATTTTCAAATCCAAGAGTACTCCATCTAAGAATTGGAAACTGTCAATTATTTTTCTCTAGATCTCCAACAAAGAACATAAAGTTATCTAAATCAAAGAGGTTTTCTCCACAACTGACTTTAAACTGTACATATTTAATTTTTCTTACACCAGAAGCTTTTTTCTTAATTTTATTTTGTAAATTTAAGGTCTTTTTTGTTTTTATTCAAAATAACATGCGTTCATTTCTTTGTAACAATAACGTTGGAGATATATTCCTGGAAAATTGGGAAAATAGAAATCTTTTTTCTATACTAAGCAATTTTATGGCTTTTAAAATGACTTGTTTTCCTTTTTTATATTTCTTTTCATCCTTGGGATCTTCTCTTACTTTCCGTATATATAATTTATAGATGATTCTCTACACATAATAGCTAAAAGATGACCAGATCAGAACAGAACTGCATTTGCTGCGCAGAACATGGTGCTTGTCTTTTACAGACTGGCTGTCCCTGGAGGACAGGCAATGTGTCTGATTCAGGTTTGCAACTGAGGCACATAAAGGGTGTCGGGAACACAACAGATGCTCCCACAACATACTCTGAGCAAATGTGTGAGTACACTTGCTTTGACACTTGTAATACTGACCAAATGTGCTGAGGACAGAATAGTTACTAAATACATGAATAACTGGGGTTTCACTTTTTTTTGAGGGGGTACTATTAAAAAAAGTAAATATTATTTTAAAAATCATATTTACAGAAACACTGCAGACAGCAGAATTTTCATATATTTCATATCAAATCCCCACTATTACTAACATATTACATTATTAATATATTTGTCACAATTAGTGAATTATTGAGATTTCCACAGTTTTCACCATATGTCCTTTCTGCTGCAGGCTCCCATCCAGGATACTACAGTACATTTTGTAGCTGTCTCAGTCTGTATTCTGTTGGTAATATCACAATACTATAGACTGCATAAGCTACAAAGAAAAGAGATTTATTTTGGCTCATGGTTCTAGTCCAAAGTTGAAGGCCTATGAATCTGTTGGTTGCCTTTTTCATGGAAGAGAAGGTAGCACAGCAAGACAACATATGGCAAGAGACGAGGAGCATGAGAGACCTAGCCCTCATGGAGTCTGTAACATTCTCAAGATAATCCATGAGTCCATGCACCACATTGATGAGATAATCCATTCATGAAGGATGGAGCCTAATCACATCCCCAAAGTCCTACCGAGCCCTACTGCTTAATATTTCATTAGATTTTAACGTGAGTTTTAGAGTAAACAAACCATAGCAGTAGCCATGTCTTTTCAGCCTTTCTTTTTTAAAAAAAGAGTAAGGTAAAAACTTAAGTTGAGAAAATGGGTGATAGGCACAGGGAAATGCTCTGTCTACCTTTGTAACTTTCCCATAAATCTAATATTATAAAATAAAAAGTTAATTTGAGAAATTGGTATTGAGAAAGAAAAGTTTAATCAAAAAGTTTAACCCTGAGCTGGAGGATTAGCTCAGTGGTTCCAGCACCTGCCTCGCAAGAGCAAGGTCCTGAGCTTGATTCCCGGTAACCACATATAATGCTGGGCGTGGAGACACGCCCACCAACAATCAACACCGCATACCACAATGCTGGACGTGGTGGCTCACGCCTGTCATCCCAGCACTTGGGAGGCAGAGACAGGAGGATTGCTGAGTTCGGGGCAGCTTGCCTGGGCACCATAGTGAGCTCAGGGCCAGCCTGAACTACAAAGCGAGACCCTGTCTCAAAAAGCAAAAAAAAAAAAAAAAAAAGTTTAACCCTTTGTTGTTTCTAGAAAAGCAATGTTTAAAACTGTATGAAAGTATATGATTAGTCACCTGCCAGAGACTCCTGCACTCCCTTCCCAGTATAGGATGGAGGCCTGAGGAAAAACTACACTAGAAGACGGAACAAAGAGAAAGAGAGGGGCCAGGCCCACAAGGTGCTGGTGTAACCACCAAAGGTGCTGATTTTTTTTTTTTTTGAGACAGGGTCTTGCTTTGTAGTTCAGGCTGGCTCTGAGCTCACTATGAACCCAGGCCATCCTTGAACTCATAGCAATCCTCCTGCCTCTGCTTCCTGAGTGCTGGGATTTACAAGCGAGAGCAACCATGCCCAGTATTGTTGTATGTGTTGACTAGGGATCGAACCAGGGACCGTGCGCTTGCCAGGCAGGCGCTGGAACCACTGAACTATATCTCCAGCCCAAGGTGCTGACTTTTATTGTCAATCTGTTGGGGTAAAGGCAAGCTCCACGCAGTTTCTGTAGAAATTAACAAACACAAGGGAGTCCTCTGCGGTCATCCAATTCTTTACATGGAGCTTTCCCCAGAATGCTGTCTCTATCTTCCACTAGCTATATCCTACTTCTATTATTCACATTAGAAGTATGATAGTGTTTATCAGTAGTGTTACAACATTACAAAATTTAAAAGATTTGTGGGAGGACTGTGAAGTGTCATGAGAATGAACATGGAGGCATGCCAGCCAGATCTGTTGTGATACAACATTTAAATTAAACTGTCTAAACTGTTTGCTTGGTCCTTTGGTTCTCAGATCCTCAAACTCTTTACAATGTTAATTCTTAATTTTTTGATAAATTGAATGAAAATGGATGAAGAATGCAGGTTAGCTAGGATGTCAAATATACTTCCTCACAGTGACTATGGAGGATCTGTGTCATAAAAGATTTTGTTTGAAGCACTGTATCTATTAATATTCAACAGAAATAATATGAAAACTCTAGAAAAGCTAAGATTTGGTTAATGGTCACTGATCAGCTCTGGAGAGCGGGCCATACTGCTGTGTAGATGTTCCTTCCTGTAACTTCTAAGAAGTATCACAGAATCAATCAGTTACCACCATAGTTTCAATGTAATAACCTTCCTGATAGTTGTTAAAAATCACTTCTTCAACTTGTATTCTTAAAGTATCTTCTGCCTGTGTATCTGCCTGCTAAAAGTCTTCCTACAACTTTCAGTGTATAATGGAAATCCATAAGATATATAAAGTTTGAGGAAAAACTTGAAAAAAAAAAGAAATTAATGAGGTAACAGCTCTTTTAGCATTCCTATGTATTTGATCATTTATCTTCTCACTGAGTCTTGGACATATCAGACTTAAAATGAAGTGAAAGAGAAGAAAAGGAAGAAAAGATACAGAAAATAAGTAGAAGAAAAAGATTACTAAGTGGGACCACTAAAATGTAGCAGGATTTAAAATTTATTACAGGAGTGAATTTTCTTAACCTATTACACTTCTAACCAAGATGAAGTCTAATTTTTCTTAAGAAATTGCATAATGTGTATCAGTAATGGAGAAACTTTTAGAGCTTTCAATGATCCACACGGCCCTCTATGGCACACGTGAAACAAGTTTGCCACCAGTGGTATATATTAAAGGGGTGCAGCTGTTCCACAGGTGTCGTTTGAAGCTGAGTAGGGCTGCAGGGTGAAAAATGGTTGAAATTATAATTATAAGTAAAATTATTTTACTTAACAGACCCCAAAGCAGAGGACATCAGCTTTACATGTTTTTGAAAAGTAATGCATACTCTGCTTTCTTAATATTACATGCCCACACAGCCATGTGAAAAGAAATTATCTGACAGCAAATGGATCTA
This sequence comes from Thryonomys swinderianus, assembly GCA_004025085.1. Taxonomy (NCBI): domain Eukaryota; kingdom Metazoa; phylum Chordata; class Mammalia; order Rodentia; family Thryonomyidae; genus Thryonomys; species Thryonomys swinderianus. The sequence continues at coordinate 32,887 of PVIC010006327.1, forward strand.
CTATAAAGTATCAGAAAGAGATAGATGAACTTTTATCATCTGTCTGCTTGCCCTCTGAAGTGGCAATCAGTCACTGGACACCAAAAGGGAGATGATGAAATATCTTGAGATAATCTACTAACTGATATAGCAGCAAAAAAGGCTGTGCAAGAGCCCCCTCCTTTGAGGCCTCCTTGATGTGGAAAGGGTCCCTCGAACATACTTGACCCAAATATTTTGTCAGGGCTTGAATGGGCTCTCTCCCATGGGTGTCACTTTCTCCCCTCAGGATGGTTACAGTCTAATGATGTTGAACTGTTTCTCCCTGGTACTTGTGCAATTATAAAAGCTGAACGTTTTATATACATCCCTGATCCATCCACTAATATTTCAATTGCTGTTCAAGACAACAGAAGACAGGTTAATGTTATGTCAGATTCTAAAACACCCTGGATCTTCTCCTTATCCACTCTGTGGGAGGATATTATGAGTTCATCTTGGAGGAAACAATTGTTGGTTATATTCATAGTGATTCTGATGTCCTTACTGTTTGGACCATGTATGCTTAACCCTCTCTTTGCCTTTCCTTCCTCCAGCCTACCCAAGATAATGACACACAGCCTATCGAGGGCCTTTAGCTAGACACTCTGTGGAGTGACCCTGATTGCCGATTACAACTACGACCCTCTCCAGCCTGAAGGACTCAGATCAGTCTTTGCTCATTGCCCCCTCAAGGCAGTTACCTTTTCAGAGGGGGGAATATTATAGATAGGAAAGCTATTCAGACATGTAGTAGGTAGACAGTTTAGGGGCAGCCCTTGAAAAGCCCACATGGAAGACAGTCAAGGAGTCTTTCACTGAAAGTCAACATTACCAAAGGAGAAAACGGCCCCACTCACATAAGATGATTGATATGTCTGGAGTGGAGGGTCAACACTTTGATCCCCCTAGAAAAGTGTCCTGACTAAAGACCGTATACACTTGCTAGGTGACTTGATTTCTTTTCTTTTTCTTTTTTTTTTTTGAGACAAGATCTTGCTCTGTAGATCATGCTGGCCCTGAGCTCACTATGTAGCTCAGGCAAACCCTGAATTTAGCAATCCTCCTGCCTCTGCCTCCTGAGTGCTGGGATTATAGGCATGAACCACCATGCTGGGTTTTGATTTTTCACTGGATCCTAATCTAGTCAGTATTGCCTAAGCAACTATACTTGTAATCTTTTTTTTTTTTTTTTTTTTGAGACAGGGTCTTGCTTTGTAGTTCAGGTTGGCCCTGAGCTCACTATGTAGCCCAGGCAAGCCTCAAACTCAGCAATCCTCCTGTCTCTGCCTCCAGAGTGCTGGGATGACAGGCGTGAGCCACCACACCCGGCACTGTGGTATGTGGTATTGATTGCTGGTGGGCGTGAGTCACCATGCCCAGCATTGTTTGTGGTTACCAGGATCAAACTCAGGACCTTGAGCTTGCGAGGCAGGCTCAGGAACCACTGAGCTAAATCTCCAGCCCCCGTATACTTGTAATCTTATTGGTTGATCATGGTTCTGTCCATTTTGTGATTTCTTGCTGTACCAATATTACCAAAGTTACTGTATTTGAAATGTTACTGGTTGATTGTAATTCTGTCTGACTTTAAGCCCACACCACCTTGTGGCTTTGCTCCATAAAAGCTCTCTAAGAAGTAATGTGGGAGGGTTACCCACCTTTCTGGGTTTCCCCTTCTGTCTCTCTTAGGCAGAAGCTTTTCTCTCAATAAAATTTTCCTGCTCACACACAAAAAAAGCAATGTTATTTTATGGGCATGCATGACTTCCTCCAACTGCCACCCATCAAGCAGCTCTGTAACTATTCTCTCGTGCCAGTCAGTCCCTCAACCTCACTTCTGAGTTCAACTACTATACAGGCAACTATCCTGCTCTGTATATGAGTAATGATACTGAGCTGTGTCTAACTGCACTACTCGTGAATACCCATGATATTTACAGTTTTCCATGCATTAGATAAATTTTCTTCAGTTCCAAAGGATTTTTCACTAGGAGTTATATTTTCACAGATTTATAAGAATAAAAGTGCATTGCAAAGCTTTGTTTCTTTAAGTATTTTTTTCTGAAAGCTGCTGGGTCAGAAAATAAGATCTATGAGTTGGGAAGTGCAAGGTCCCGAGTTCAATCTCTAGCACAGAGTGGGGAAAATCTGTATGAACTGTCATTTACAATTGTAGTTAAAGAAACATGAAGCTCCTAAAAATATCATCATCAGATTTAATATATATTAAATGTAAACCTATGCTTTAGTGTATCATAATTTCTAAGCTTGATTTTTTTTTTTTTTGTGTGTGTGTATGGGGGGGATGCTAGGGATCAAACTCAGGACCCTGCATGTGCACTTCAACTGGCAGGTGTTACTGCAGGATTTCAATTCTTTTGTTGAAAAGGGATTGGCTGTTACAGACACATTATGTTTGTCTATTTTACCAGTGTATAGATAGTTTGCCTGAAATAAGAAATGATGGTGAACACTGTGAGCTGTGAAGGTAGTGATTCCAAATTATCTTTAAAAACAATCATCTAAAAATCTTTAAAACATATATGAACACTTTACTACTATTCTGTGAAATTCATCTACTTCAACAAGTTGTATTTTTCCCATTCCAAGAATGAAACAGACAAAACCTCCTAAATTGTATCAGTGCATAATAAATTGCTTTCTCTGTGAAGTATAATATTACTTACTTGTATATTCACAGCTGCCTAAGGATTTGCAAATATCAAGAGATACTCTCTCCTAACTCATGTAAGAGTTCTGTTTTAGGCTAACAATCTAATAACTGCAAACACAATTATATTGTTTCTGACCAGAACATACTAAGCTCTGTAATTTTAAAATGGAAATTTTGTTAATGATTATATCTTTTTAGTTCTGCCTAATATTAAAATAAAGACAACACAGGATATTTTTTTTTTTTTTTTGAGACAGGGTCTCGCTTTGTAGTTCAGGCTGGCCCTGAGTTCACTATGTAGTCCAGGCAAGCCTCGAACTCACAAATCCTCCTGTCTCTGCCCCCCAAGTGCTGGGATTACAGCCGTGAGCCACCACACCACAGGATATTTTTTAACAAAAGAAACAATATGTAACAGTGAACCACCATGTCTAGCTAATTCATGTTTTAAACTTCTCTCGTACAAAGAGGATCAATTTTACAGACCTATGATAAACATGCACATTTGCATACTTAATGTTTTTTTTGCAAACATACTGGCCTTGTATGTTCATCATGGTATGGAGCACTAGAGATGAGCCTATTTTTCAACATTAGTGTATTTCCCTTAGAACAGATATTAACATGTTCTTTCTTTGATTACAACAATCTCAGTATCAGAGAAAACATTAAAGATGTGTTAATATATCTGTATATTAAACTTAGGTAGATTTCAAAGAGAACTTCATGTCTGAGAAACAGAATAAAACAATTACAACTTGTTTCCCTTTCACAGATAAACATGATTAAAATACATACTCTGCAACATAAATCTTGGCAAGCTCTTGGTCCTCTGTAGCCCAACTGATCTATGTTCTATTAATTAGAATTTCAAAAATACATGTATTCAGTTTAACTGTGTTATATATTAATAATGACAGTTATAAATACAGACTGAGGGAAACATTAAAGGAAGAAAGTCTGAAAAGAAAATAGGATAGTCTTTTGGAGAATGTCGCCAAAGGACTTCACTTAGGAAAATGGTTACCTAGACAAAAACTCTGAGATAGGCTTGTTTTATTTTAAACTAATTTCTGGTCAAAAACAAAATACTAAAGAATTGGCATCACTAGTCATTCTACCAAAAAGGTAAGTAACAGTGATTGGCAAAATGTGGTCTTTGGAAGCACAAGAGGGTTTGTACATACATGTGTGTATGCCTGTATGTGTATGTGCTCTTCTGCTTTTCTTCATCCTACTTCAAAAATGCTACATCAGTTTTTAGATACTTTAATTCCATTAAATATTTTGGTTGAAAGATCATATGGTTAAACTTGTCTCAGTATCACTGTTCAGAGCGGCAAATTAGTACTTAAACCTTCAGTAGTGTGAAATGACCATTACATTTCTGTTTTTTGCTGGTTCTACATTTTTCTCATTTCACCTGCAGTAAGAATATCAACTATGTAATCAACAGTGATTCTTAAATTCAGCAATTTATTCAGAACAAATGTAAAACTTAAACTAAATTACACAGATCTTAAGAGTAATAGTTCTGGTAGATCAAACATTCTGGCATATACTGTAGTGTGCCCCATACCTACAGCATTGGCTTTGTCAGTTTCCTGGATCAAAGAGAGTAGGATCTGTATTTTTTTTACCAGCACAGAGCTTTTAATTTCTCCAGATGCTGAGTTCCCCAGGGAGCAGGAAAGGCAAGAGCACTGGCAATTCTGGTAAGCCGGCAAGGGGAAGGTAGAGCATAGCAGTGACAACTCTTTTGGAGACCTACATAGCCTTATTTAATGTCTGTTGGTGCACTCTAATCTATTAGTTGGGCTTTCATATTTGATCCCTGGTAAGCCTGGCTTTTCTCTTATTACTCTAGTATGTGTGTAGTCTTGCATTCTAACACAGAGGACTACATTCAAGATTTATGTGTACAGATCTTTGTTGTGAAAATGAAGAATAAGGAAGTTGAATCTGTGTTTATTTTAGAAATCAGAGGACTTTAAATACAAAAACCTGCATTAATAACATAATGTAATAAGTGAAATCAATAGATCACAGATAGACAATTTCCGGATCTTCTCTTTGGCATGAACACCTGTAGATGCAAATGAGTTCTAGAAAGTATGACAGCTTTTATAGAGTGGAATATTTCTATAGGAAACTTGGTGTGGGAATATGATGAGGGGAAGGAATAAATATGATACAGAAAGAAAATAAAAGAGCATGTATAAAGGGGGGAGGAGGTGGGAGTGGGCAGGGATATGGGTAAAAATGAGAATTAACTTGTGGCATATACTGGTACAAATTTCCCAATGTTATATGTGATTTTGAGATGTATATAAATTGTACCAATAAAGAATTCAATTAAAAAAATAACATAATGTAGTTTTTTCAACAAGCAGACTACACCGAAGAAATGGGAGTGAATCAATGTTACACTCTCTTGGAATTTGTTTGATCATATATGACGTTAAAGAGAAGTCAAACCTGACATATACATTATAAATACAGCTCTTCTTCACCAATGAAATGCCTACTGACTTGACAGTTTCAACTTTGCTTTAAGTTATTACTGAGGTACTTAATCATCACAAGTGCAATACACAGATGGTTTTACTGGGCAGAATGGGACATCCAAATGCTGAAGGGACAACGTTAAAAACGTCCACTGGTATTACTATAAAGGAAAGTCACAATGTCAATAATAAAATATATTTTCCTAGCATCGTACTTAATCTAGATAAATACATTTTTCTCTTTTTGCAACAACTGCTTCCTTCAGGTTAAAGAACCCCTACTGAGCTTAAAAATAATAGTATTAATTACATTGTATCTATAAGGTGATGGATACAGCACAGTAGAGACTGTTTAGAACGGACTGTCTGTGTCCTCTCCCTTAATATGCTGAAGCCCTGATCTCCAGTGTGACGTTATAGGAGGTAAGGCCCTGGGGCAGTACTGAACTTTCATCTATGGGACCCCAGAGAGCACACTCATCACTGTCCTGCCATGTGAGGACACGATAAGAAGAGGACAGTGTGCAAAAGGGAACAGACTCCTCACTGGTGACTGAGCTTTGATTTCTAGTCTCTAAAGGAGGCTGTGAAAAATAAACTTTTTATCTATAAGCCTCCCATTCTAAGGCACTTTTTTTTTTTTTTGAGACAGGATCTAGCTTTGTAGGTCAGGCTGTCCCTGAGCTCACCATATAGCCCAGGCAAGCCTTGAACTCAGCAATTCTCCTGCCTCTGCCTCCTGAGTACTGGGATTACAGGCCTGAGCCACCATGCCTGGCAGTGTGGTATGTGGTACTGATTGCTGGTGGGCCTGAGTCACTATGCCAGGTAGTGTTGTATGTGGTTACCAGGCAATCGAACCAGGGACCTTGTGCTTGGTACGCAGGCACCGGAACCACTAAGCTAAATCTCTGACCCTATAATGACTTTAATCTTGATTCCTAGTGACTGCTGTGAGTAAAGTTTTATTTCAGATGCTCAGGGCAATATAACTATGGTCAAATGAAATGCCTTAGAAGTGTTATGCTGTTAGTTTACTTTAGGGTCATGTCTCCATTTTCTCAATGTGTTGGATTTAATATCTTTTTTGTTAGTTGTCATTATGTTTGATGACTGTCACTAATATGAGAAAACTACATACATCCTTCTTGGCTTTTGGGTACTTCAAACAGCTTTTGACTAGCAAATCCAGAATAGTCTAACTAGAACAAGAGTAATGAGGCTCTGCTGGAGAAGTTTCAGGAAACAAGACTGCCTAATGACTGAGGCTTTGAACAATGGGGTTTACATAATGACAGTACCATATCTTTTATAGATTGCTAAAGATAAAACTGAGTTACCAATCTCTTTATTGCAACATGGCATTAAGCCCTTTATTAATCAACCTTGATTGTATGTCCATAAAACAAGACTTTAGACCCATGTTCAGTTTGTATAAGTGAGACTCAGTTAGTCAACATGTTCAAAGTCATAGAGCAAGTAAGAGGAGGATAAGATTCTAAAATAAGTCAGTTGGACTGGAAAACTCATTATTTCTGGAAGTGGGTTTTCAATTAAAATCAACACACTGAAGAATAAAGCTATCTTTTTTTTTTCTTTTTCTTGTGTCAGGGATCAAACTCACAATCTTGCACTTGCAAGGCAGGCAGCAGCACCACTAAGCTACATCCCCAGCCTGCCACAAAGTGGCATCTTAGACCTTTAACTTTCTTGATCAATAGTTACTTTCAAATTCCAATGGTTCACACATTTCATATTTAACAGGGTTTTTACATTTTTGTCATAGCCAACTTTACTTACTGAATATCTATCCTCCCTTCTCTGGGAAAATAGATTTGAAGTGTTATCTCAGACTTTTCCATAATAAGATCTTACTTAAAATATAAAAAATGGGTTTTGCATTAATTATGCCAATATATCACAGTAAACTCTAAGGAGCCAGCAAATAATAAATACATTATCCTTAAGAAAATAAGGACACAGGAATTGGGATGAACCGCTCTTTTGAAGTAGTCTAACAATCTTACTATTGTGCCAGTCTTCCCAATGTTTTCATTACAGCCTGTCACAAGAGAAAGGAACCCTTCTCCACTGTTGGTGGGATTGTAGACTTGTGCAACCATTATGGAGATCCGTGTGGAGATTTCTCAGAAAACTAGGACTAGGGGTCCCATTTGACCCTGCTATCCCCTGCTAGGAATATACCCAAAAGAATTTTAAAAATCACATTGGAAAGACAGATGTACACCCTTGTTCATAGCAGCTCAGTTCGTGATAGCTCAATCTTGGAAACAACCCAAATGCCCATCAACTGGAGAGTGGATAAAGATGTGGTTCTTTTATAAGATGGAGTATTACTCTGCCATAAAGAATGACAAGATCGATGCATTTAGGTGCAAATGGAGACACCTGGAGGATATACTAATAGGTGAAATCAATAGGTCAAAGATAGGCAAATTCCAGATCTTCTCTTTGACATGAACACCTGTAGATGCAAATGAGCTCTAGAAAGTATGACAGCTTTTATAGAGTGGGAAATTTCCATAGGAAATTTGGTGTGGGAATGTAATGAGGATAAGGAATAAATATGATACAGAAAGAAAATAAAAGAGTATGTATAAAGGGGGTGGGGAGGTGTGGGTGGGTAGGGATATGGGTAAAAATGAGAATTAACTTGGGTCATATACTGGTACAAATTCCCCAATGTTATATGTGATTGTGAGATGTATATAAATTGTACCAATAAAGAATTCAATTAAAAAAAAGAAATAGGACATTAAAAAAAAAGTAGGGTCATCAAGACTGCTATACAGGACAATTGACAACTGGCTGTGAAATAATTGTGCCTGTTATGGGCCAGTGTTTTCTACATTTCATTTCTATGTTTAACTGCCTTTTCAGGTACTAATTAAGTATCTCCACTTGATTTTTTTTCCATAGACAAAGAAAATAAGTATATAATTTTCAAAATATCAGATCTCTAAGCTGAAATTCATGAAATTATGGCTTTGATATACTAGTTATATACTTCCCTAATATGTTAACATAAATATATATAATAAATTTTAATAACACTTATTTTGTACTACCAGTAATTCTGCATTCCTTCAGTGATAAAGCCTCATATTTTGGGTGCTATACTTACAGGTGCTCTCTGAAATAGGAATAGTTAAAAACATCCCTAAACAACTGTGTTAACTCTCATGAAAAGTTACCTATATCTAAGTTATGTGTGGCTATGCTCATGTATGCAGACTACTACCCTGAGGCTAGAACGTTAATCAAATACATTTTGTGGGAGCTGGGGCTGTAATTTAGTGGTGAAATGCTTGTAAGCCACGTGCAAGGCTATGGGTTCAACTCTCATTCCTGGAAGGATGGCAAGAAGAAGGGAAGGAAGGAAGAAAGCAAGGAAGGAAAAGAGGTGGAAAAGAAAGAAGAGTAAAAAGAAAAAGAAAACCAAAGAAGAAATTTTGTGCAAACGGGTGGCATATACTTCAGCCACAGTAAAAATGAATACATTTTTCTTCTGAGAGGTAGATGTTGAGGGCTTTTGTAGGCGCACAATTGCAATGGCTTAAGTACATCTCAAATGTGTCATAGAAATTCTAACATGTGAAGGCAAAAACCTTGGTATGCTTGAGCTGATTAAACTGAAGGCACATGGGATCTGGAGACGCACAGGGTTCTGAGACCTGGCCTGGTGAGCAGCAAAAAATGAAGGTAGGAATTAGCATGTTCCTTGTATTTCTTGTTCTGACTACAGAATTTCCATTTTGGCTACTGCATTACCATTGAGGGCCTCCAGGAAGGCAGAGAGTCATTCGTTTTCATCTGAAAAGTTAGGAAATGTACCTTTAATTAGTAAAGAGTACTGGATCTTTTTATGGCTAAAAGTTACGGTGCTACCAGTTTTAAAATTAATTATTTAAAGACACTAGGTCTTTCAGAAATTTATAATTTTGGGGAAAGACTCTAAAACGAGATGAAACTATATCTAAGATGATTCAAATGGCCTATCTGCAGCAGCCAGCAGAGCTGGTACGGCCATGGGTTCACACAGTTCTGAATTCAGCCTTCATTTTGCTTGTTACTGGCTAGGTGAGCATGGATAATTCTAAGCATTATTTCAGTTCCCTCAAAGGACTAGTAATTTTATCTATCTCATAGGATCGTTATGAGGATTAAATGTGACATGTAGGAATAAAAGTCAAATAGTAGAAATAATAGATAAAATAGTAGTAAGAAGTTGCTAAATGTCAGTTTTTAACTTTTGAATGACACAAAAGGTGAAAATTTGAGTGTTAATGAACGGTCATGTTACAACATACTTATTTTTCAAAGGATGTTAGGTAAATAATCTTCTGTGATACAGGTAGTGCTGTAGTCCACACAGTCTATTCTCATAATTTTACCATTTGTATTTAACAGTTCACATACATTTGAAAAGTATTTGGTTTAATTTTGTTTAAATAAAATATAGCTTACATTTAAAATTGGCTTACATATTCCAGTATTTAGTATACTGGAAAAAATATATTTAAATAATGAATGAAACAATTAACTCACTACAAATAATAGGAAATACTTTTCAATCCTTTTTACATTAAGGATAAGGTTCTAGACCATGTGCATTGTGATTACCAGTGATTGTGTGCTTGTGCTGTCACCAGGTTAAGCTTCTCTGTTGGAGCTGCTGATTTCCTGGTAATATGAACTAGGGCTCTGTGAACCTTCGAAGTGCAAAACAGCCTCAGATGATGTGCAAATGTGCCATTCTGAAATGAAGTCTGAAGTTATAGTTCATACATTCTGTACTTTTTAAACATATCAATTAAATTGGTTGGTGAAAATGGCTAGAATTAATCCCTCTAATTCTTCTGAATTGAAAGAGGAGGACCATATATATCATAATAAAGGATAGTCATTAAGTGTGAATGAAGATTAGAACTGTATAGAAATGAACATAAAATGGGTTCAACTTGAAACATACTTAATGACATGGCCAATGGTTACTATGGTACAAGTATACTTATGGAAAAATAAGTAGTTTATGTACTGTATTTAAAAATTCAGACAAACATTTTAGAGAAAGAGTTAGGAAGGGAGAGAACAACTCATTGGGTCAAGAAGATACTCTGAAGTCATCTCCACAGACTTTTGGGATCTGGGCACCTTGGGGGGTAGGACTATCTCACATCACTGGCAAGAAGATCTCCTGGCTTAAATATTCATGAAACTTGTGGGTGATGGTTAGGATTACTACTAGTTACTAAGAGTCAATACATGGTAGAGATTGAGTGTTGAATCTTGTATGCTTTACAGTAAGGTAATATATAAGAAATGTATGTGATTTAGGTCTCTAAGTTCTAGGATTCCTACTCTAAAAGCCAAATTCCCTAGAATTCTGTTAATTAATATGTTTTAAGTAAAATACACTTCTGAGAGAGAGAGGACTAGTTCTTTCTACTTTAGTACAATTTGCTTCAGTTTATTATTGTAATTTTTCTCTATCATCCTTAACAGAGTAAACATTGAAGGAGTTTAAGTATATAACGTGAAAAAGAAAAGTTAATTTCCAGGAACAAGACAAGGATGTCCAGTGTCACCACTTTTGTTCAATACAGTGCTGGAAACGTGAGTCACAGCAATTAGGCAAAACAAAAAAATGAAAGAAATAAAGATAGGTAAGGAAGAAGTTAAACTGTCATTATTCGCCAATGACATGATTCTCTATATAGAGGATCCTTAAAAACTCCACCAAAAGACAGCTAGACTTAATTGCCAAATTTAGTAGTGTAGCTGGATACAAGGTCAGGGCTCAAAAATCAATAGCCTTTGTATACACAAACAACAGACTCACTGAAAGAGAAATTGGGGAGTCAATCCCTTTCACAATAGCATCCAAAAAAATGAAATATCTAGGAATCAATCTAACAAAGGAGTTGAAACACCTCTACTCTGAAAACTACAGCACTCTGAAAAAGGAGATAGAGGAAGTTATTAGAAAATGGAGACATCCCTTGTTCCTGGGTAGGAAGAACCAATATCATCAAAATAGCAATACTCCCACAACTATTTTATAGATTCAATGCAATCCCAATTGAAATCCCAACAGTGTATTTCACAGATCTAGAGAAAATTATCCAAAAATTTACCTGGAATCACAAAAGACCTAGAATAGCAAAAGCAATTCTAAGCAACAAGGACACAGTGGAGGTTACTATGATCCCCAATTTGAAACTTTACTATAAAGCCACTGTGATAAAAATGGCATGGTACTGGCAAAGTAAGAGATCTGAGGATCAGTGGTATAAATTGGAAGACCCAGAAACAAATCCAGATACAAAGGAGCCAAATATCCTCAGTGGAGGAAAGATAGCCTCTTTAACAAATGGTGCTGGAAAAACTGGGCTTTAACCTCTTATAGACTAAGCTAGACCTATCTCTGTCACCGTGTACAAAACTAAAATCAAAGTGGATTAGAGACTTAAACATTAAAACAGAAACATTACACCTGCTGCAAAACAAGTTAGGTAAAATTCTTGGAGACACTGGCCTAGGGAAAGACTTTATGAACAAAATGTCTATAGCATGAGATCTAGCAGAAGAAATCAACAAATGGGATCTCTTTTTATTAAAAAGCTTCTGCACAGCAAAGGAGACCACCAGCAGAGTAAAAAGAGAACCAACAAATTGTGATAGAATCTTTACCAGTGGTCTCTTAGACAAGGGGCTACTTTCTAGAATATATAAAGAGCTTAAAAAAAATTCAGTCCTCCCAAATTTAAAGACCCAGTTTACAAATGGGCATCTGAAATAAACAGACACTTTTCAGAGGAACAAGTAAAAGCTGCCAAGAAGCATATGAAGAAATGCTCAACATTGCTGGTCATTCAAGAGGTGTAGACGAAAACATTAAGATTTCATTTCACTTCACAAAGAATGGCTGCTATCTTGAAATTAGCCAGCAACAAGTGCTGGCAAGGCTGTGGAGAAAAAGAAACCCTTCTCCACTGTGGGTGGGAATGTAGACTGGTACAACCTCTATGGAAGTCAGTGTGGAGATACCTAAAAAAACTAGGATTAGAGGTCCCATTTGACCCTGCTATTGCCCTGCTAGGAATACACACAAAAGATTTAAAAGAATCATATCATAGTGACATATGTGCACCCATGTTCCTAGCAGCTCAGTTTGTGATAGCACAATTTTGGAAACAACTCAAAGGCCCATCAACTGGAGATTGGATAAAGAAGATGTGTTTTTTCTTCTCTCTCTCTCTCTCTCTCTCTCTCTCTCTCTCTCTCTTTCTTTCTTTCTTTCTTCCCCTCCCCTCCCCTTCCTTCCTCTCCCTCCCTCCTTTCTCTTTCTTTCCTTTCTTTCTTTCTTTCTTTCTTTCTTTCTTTCTTTCTTTCTTTCTTTCTTTCTTTCTTTCTTTCTTTCTTTCTTTCTTTCTTTCTTTCTGTGATGTGGTCTCTATAAAATGGGGTATTACTTTGCCTTAAAGAAAGATAATTTTGAGTCACAGATGTGTAAATATCGTATCTGTTTTCTGGTATGAGGAATTGAAGATGTTAATAAATTCTAGAATGTATGCTACATATTGTGAAATAGAAAATATGCAAACAGAAACGTGGAAGAGTGAGTAATGAGGAGTAAAGAAAAAACGTGATGGTAACAAAAATAAAGGGAAACTGCCAGGCGTGGTGGCTCACGCCTGTCATCCACCATTCGGGAGGCAGAGGCAGGAGAATTGCTGAGTTCGAGGCTTGCCTGGGCAACATAGTGAGCTCAGAGCCAG
>PVIC010006328.1:0-54672 GCA_004025085.1 Thryonomys swinderianus
CTTTTTAAAATTTTTTTTTGCGGAACCAGGGGTCAAACTCAGGACCTTGCACTTGCCAGGCAGGTGGTGGAACCACTGAGCTAAATCCCTGGCCTCACATCTTCCATATTAACTTGACATATATAATTTTTGACATAGAAGATGTATTTTAGTATATGTGCTGCCGAAGCGAGCACTAGAAGATGTATTTTAGAAGCCAGGCATGGTGGTGCCAGCCTATCATCCCGGCACCCTAAGAGGTTGAGGCAAGATGATTGCAAATTTGAGCCCAGCCAAGGCAACTTAGTGAGATCCTGTCTCAAGTTAGTATATGTGCTGCCGAAGCGAGCACGTCTCAAGTTAAAAAATTTTTAAAAATGCTAGATATATAGCTTGTTAGGAAGGGCCCAGTTTCATTCCTAAACACAAGTATTTTAAAATTTTGAACATTAAAGTTTGCAGCACAATTTAGATATAGATTAATAACTGGATAAGCAGTGCAGTGCCATTGAGCATGTTTTACTTCCTCAGTGCTTTGCTTGAGCTTATCACTGAAAAATCCAGAAGTAGCCAAAGTCAGCGATAGCTGTTGCTTCCTTCTCCACCTGAATCACACGTATAGGAAGAGCAGGTATATGGAGGAGTGTGCACCTTCCTGTGATTCTGCACCTTTAAGGAGGAGGGTTTTGTTTTTGTGTCTGCTTTCTGATCCTGGGGGTTGAACCCAGGGCCTCCTGCATGCTAGGCCAGTGCTGTACCACTGAGCTGTACCCTAGGCTCAAGGGGTGTTTTTACTAGACCCATGTTGGTAATCTAATGCTACATAACAAATCCCCCCAAACCTAGCTCAGAACAGTGAACATTTGGAAGATCAAATACTTAAAACTCTGAGTTCATAAGCACAGGCAAGGACTTTTTGAGCAGAACCCCAGTTGCAAACGAAATAACATCAAGAATCAACAAAATGGTATCCCATTGAATCAAACCACTTCTACACAGGAAAGGAACAGCCAACAGAATGAAGAGAAAACCTACAGAATTGGGAACATTTTTGCCAGCGACTCCTGGAATAGCTATTCTTCCAGCGTGTTTTTGGCCCAAGGGATCAAACAGTTTCTGTAGGTGGGGATTTTGGGGGCACCTTAGCTGGGCAGTCAGGTGAAGTCCTTTCTGAAAATGCAGTCCGGTCCAGACTTTGGCTCTGACTGCAGTCACTTGGAGACCCGACTGAGGCTAGAGGCCTTCCCGCCAGGCCTGCAGGCCTGCGGTGTGCTGGGCTGGTAGCCCTGGCTCTGTGTGGGAGGCTCAGTCCCTCCCTGTGCAGCAGCTTTTCGGGGACACGGTATTTTCCCAGTATGCCCTGTGTGCCCACACAAGTGCCCTGAGCATGGGTGGTGAGAAGCTGCAATTGTGCGTGTAACCTAGCCTCATAGGTCATTTATGCCCACAGTGTCCTTTCATAGGCCCTCGTCAAACCAATGGCATCAGTAACGGGAGGTGAAACTCTTGGGGCTGTCTTGAAGGCTGGTGGCTACAAGGTACTTTTCTAGGTTGCTCTTTAAAAATTTTTATTAATATGTTTGCATTACAAATTATTATATTCATCATGAGAAGTTGGCACATGTATATAACACATTTAATTATCTTTATGTGCTCTTTGTCTTCATTCCTCCCCATCCGTCCATCTTTTGGTCCTTTTCCATTTGCAGAACATCTCCCTGTTTCCTGTTATCTTTTATTTACTCTAATTATTTATGCTTTGAGATTCTCACATAAGTGAAACTAAGTGATTTTTAAGCCTGCATGTCTTCATTTAGTAATAGTGTGGTCCCAAGTTACATTCATTTTCCTACAAATGACTCAAGCGTATCCTTCTTTATAGCAGAGTAGTACTCCATTATGCATAAGTACCACATTTTCTTTATCTGTTTGTCTGTTAATGGACATATAGATTGCTTCTATGTTAATGAGTTGTGCTTCTAAAAATAATTATGCATATATCATAATACATAATATGATGTCTTTCCTTTTTTTTTTTTTTTTTTGAGACAGGGTCTCATTTTGTAGTTTAGACTGGCCCTGAGCTCACTATGTAGCCCAGGCAAACCTCAAACTCAGCAATCCTCCTGCCTCTGCCTCCAGAGTGCTGGAATGACAGGCGTGAGCCACCATGCCCAGTAGATGTCTTTAATTCTTTCAGGAAGATATCTAGAAGGGGAATAGCTGGGTCAATTGGAATTTCTATTTTTAGCTTTTTGTTGTTATTGTTGTCAGATCATCTTTCATTGAAATATTTTATGCATCTTGACTAGCTGGGTATTCTACTGCACCAGTGTGATGTCATCTATGATGTCATGAGGGTGACAGAAGTTGACATTGTAGCCCAGACTGGGCAAAATTCCAGAAAACCTGTAACTAAAGATTAGTACCATATCTGTTAGGCCCTGCTCACTATCTTGTCAGAATTGATATTTCCACTGGGCTTAATGTTTTCTGTTTCTCTCTGTCTCTTGGTGGCTTCTGGAGGGCTTTGATGGTCAGGGCAGAGGTGGGGGCACCTCAGCAGTCTGGGCCTCTCTGCTCTGCTTGGCCAGTTCCAGCATAACACTCAGACTTTTTTTTTTTTTTTGAGACAGGGTCTCACTTTGTAGTTCAGGCTGGCCCTGAGCTCACTGTGTAGCCCAGGCAAGCCTTGAACTCAGCAATCCTCCTGTCTCTGCCTCTTGAGGGCTGGGATGACAGGCATGAGCCACCATGCCCAGCACTGTGGTGTGTGGTACTGATGGCTGGTGGGTGTGAATCACCACACCCGATACTGTTTTATGTGGTTACCAGGATCGAACTCAGAACCTTGTGCTTGCCAGGCAGGTGCTGGAACCACTGAGCTAAATCTCCGGCCCCAAGTGTTTTCTGTTTTAAGATTTAGATCTTTAATCCATTTTAATTTTATTTTAGTACATGGTGCTTTATGTGGGTCTAAATTCAATCTTCTGTACATGGCTGGTCAATTTTCCCAGCACCACTTGTTAAAAGAGGCTATCTTTCCTCCAAAGTATGTTTTTGGCTGAGTGTGCCTGGAATTTCTACATCTTCTGTTCTGTTCCACTGATCCAGGGGCCTGTTTTTGTGCCAGTTACATACTATTTTTTTTTAATTTTTTGAAACAGGTCTCACTTTGTAGTTCCAGCTGGCCATGAGCTCACTATGTAGCCCAGGCAAGCCTGGAACTTAGCAGTCCTCCTGTCTGTGCCTCCCAAGTGCTGGGATGACAGGCATGAGCCACCACGCCCAGCACTGTGGTATATGGTTACCGGGGATCGAACCAGGGCCCTTGTGCTTGCTAGGCAGGCATTGGAACCACTGAGTTAAATCTCCAACCCACATACTGTTTTTATTACTGTACCTTTATAATATACCTTGAAACTAGTATAGTGCTGTCTCCTAATTTGCTTTGGTTGTACAGATTTGCTTTTACTATTCCGGATCTCTTCTGGTTCCACGTATATTTTAGGGTTGTTTTCTTTATACATATAAGTTTTGGAAGTATGACCATTTTGACATTATTGGTTCTGCTTAACCAGGAACAAGGGATGTCTTTCCATTTTCTGTTGTCATCTTTGATCAACTATTTTTAAAAAAACACTGTGTTTTCTTTATAGAGCTCTTTTGCATCCTTGGTTAGGTTGATTTCCAAGTACTTTATTTTTCTTGAAGCTATTGCGAATGGTACTGTTTCTCTAATTTCTTTCTTAGTGAGTTCATTATTGTTGTACAGCAGTGGTATTGATTTTTGTATATTGATTTTGTATCCTGCTACCTTGCTGATTTTCATTAGTTCTTGGAGTCTTTTGGTGGAATTTTTTAGGTCTTGTATGTAAAAGATTATGTTGTTTGCAAACAGGGGTAGTTCGACAACTTTTCCAAGTTTTAAAAACATTTTCTGGGCCGGAGGGTTAGTTCAGTGGTTCTGGCGCCTGCCTTGTAAGCACAAGGTCCTGAGTTCGATCCCCGGTAACCACATACAATGCTGGGTGTGGAGACTCATGCCCACCAGCAATAAATACCACATACCACAGTACTGGGCGTGGTGGCTCACGCCTGTCATCCCAGCACTTGGGAGGCAGAGGCAGGAGGCTTGCCTGGGCTACACAGTGAGCTCAGAGCCAGCCTGAACTACAAAGCGAGACCCTCTCAAAAAAAAAAAAAAAAACATTTTCCAATTTCATAGACTATACAAAGTTTTTGTCATCACTTTCTTCGTGTGGGCCTTTTCATTGCCTGTCTGAGTTCTTTTTTGCCTCTTCTCCTGGCATGTAGGGACCCAAGTGCAGCAGAAACGCCGTGGTCCTCAGAGAGGGTCATTGTCCTCCCTAGATGCCTGTTGTACCTGCTGTGTTGGCTGCTCTTGCTGAACATTCAACCCTCTTTTTCAGTGTCAGCGTCCCAGCTGTGGGGGTGGTTGCTACTTTGTGAGCAAGGAGGCAGTTGGTATTTTGAATTCTCCAGTAATTATTTCTGAAGAAATTGCACATTATGGTTGTTTGGCAGCAACAGACTGAGGTTACACAATTTCAGATCTCTGTAAAGGAATCCCATCTGTTAGATGTGCTCCTTCTCCCCTTGCTCTTCCTGCGGGAATACTTTGGGGACGAAAAAGTCCTGTAGGGAGAGCCTTGTGATTTCAGTCTGTGCTAGAAGACTTCTACTCTGCTTAGAATGTAACCTCAGATAAATTCAGAGTTGGTTCCAGAGTTCATGGGCGTCTCATCTGTGAGAGAACATACTCATTGACATCTCTGAAGGAGGCTTTGGTTGGCTGATAATTGGGCTCTACTTGTAATCTTATACCTTTTTTTAGTTTTTTAAAACAGGGGCTCCTTTACAGTTCAGGCTAGCCCTGAATTCACTATGTAGCCCAGGCTGGCCTTGAACCCTCAGCAGTCCTCCTGCCTCTGCCTCCCAAGCACTAGGATTAGCACCGCCCACCACCACACCCGGCGTTGTGGTATGTGGTATGGAGATCGTTTGCACTTGCCAGGCAAACACCAGAACCACTGAGCTAAATCTCTGGCCCAGTCATCTTACAGTTTTAGAATACTTGGCCTTTGGAGGATAGACTCTGAGTTTCTTTAAATGAAATAGCATAAAGCACCATTTTAGAAATTTGAAGTGCTTTCTTCATCCTTAGTACGGCTTTCCAGTTAATCAAGTGGATGTCCTGATTATTCATTGCCTGTAGATTGAGTCTCTTTCAGGAGTTAGGTGCTTATCACAGATTGGTGCTGAGTCTTATTCTTACAAAAAAAGCAGCTAAACTTGCCCTCCTTTAGCCCTTGGGTATGTGCCTGTGTGCGTTCATGTGTTGGTGTTCTGCTTACTGGTAAGACATCCGAAAATTATGGCTTGCTGAGGATGTTCTGCCTTGACTCATCCTGTGGGAACCCTCCTCCCCTGTTCTGTGCTTCTGGGTGTCTACAGAGGAATGTGAGTTATATGCTCCTCTGCTGTGGGTTCTGCCCACCACGCCTGGAAAAGGCTTCCACGCTTGGTCCTTCCAGCGCCTATTTAATACATTGCTTTTTTTTTTTTTTTTTTTGAGACAGGGTCTTCCTTTGTAGTTGAGGCTGGCCCTGAGTTCACTATGTAGAGTTCACTATGTAGCCCAGGCAAGCCTCCAACTCAGCATTCCTCCTGCCTCTGCCTCCTGAGTGCTGGGATTACAGGCGTGAGCTGCCGTGCTCCTGCACTGTGGTGTGTGGTGCTGATGGCTGGTGGGTGAGTCACCACGCCCAGTATTGTTGAATGTGGTTACTGGGGATTGAACCAGGGACCTTGCACTTGCTAGGCAGGCGCCAGAACCACTGAGCTAAATCTCTGGCCCCCTGCATTGTTCTTTTTTTTTTTTTTTTTTTTTGAGACAGGGTCTCGCTTTGTAGTTCAGGCTGGCCCTGAGCTCACTATGGTGCCCAGGCAAGCCGCCGCGAACTCAGCAATCCTCCTGTCCCTGCCTCCTGAGTGCTGGGATGACAGGTGTGAGCCACCACACCTGGCATTCATGGTACATTTTAACTCTACGGGGATCAGAGGGACCGAGAACTCAGAGACATGAAACTGGCAAGGGAAAAACCCTTAAAACTTGCCTAAATGTTAGGTCTCCTCAGATCAGAGTACTGGAGCACAAATGGATGGCGTCTGCTCCACTCGCAGTTGTGTCCCTCCTGAAGCCCCGAGGCATCGTGGGAGAAGGGGAGCGAGGAGCTTGCAGAGGACCTTCAGCAGGACAGGGCTGTCAGGAGGGAGATCTTAGCCCCGTGCACAGCTGTCAGAGGTGCGCACCTTTACACCTACTGCTTATGTGCTTATTTCTGTATAGAGAGGTAAGCAGGTGAGAAGGAAATCCGCTGGGGGCCCCCAGTGACCCGGACAGAACTCCCTGGTTGGGGAACTTGGAGAGCGGCAGGGAGTAAAGCCTCTGTTCAGCGTAGTCTGAGGGGAGCTCGCTGGCTGCTGCTTCCCAGACACTTTGGCCTCGGCTTTCTAACAAGTCTTAGCAAAAGACAAGCATTGTGTGAGGGAGGACTTGGAAGAAGTCAAATGTTAAAAATTAGGATTTAAAACTCCCCCAACCCCAAGTAAAACAAAAATGAGAGCTTTTAGATGTTGAAAATTGTCACATTTCCAGGATGTTTCCTTTTTTTAGTCTTAGGAGACAGATGATGTCATTTTTTCACCTCTTTCTGGAAATAGAACTTACTTAGCACATTGTAGGCTTCCTCAAGAGAAAGTTAAACTCCAGCACTGATGTAGTGGTGAGACCTGTCACCTCTCAAGTGTGTGTCCCTACAAGTGACACAGAGATTAAACCATTTCCTAAAGTATAAGTCAGTGGGAGAGTTGAATTTTGTGTTAGTAGTCATAAGGCACTGTTCTGATCCTTTCCTCTAGGGTCTAAGGTTCCATTTTGTTCTTTTTCTTTTTTAAACAGATTTCTTGAGAGAGAATTTACAGGCCGTACAGTTCACTCACTTAAAAGGTGTCTAACTAAATGGTCATTAGTGCCTCAGCAGTATATCAGCCGGCCTCTAGCCCAGTCTGTTAAAATGACAAATCTTGAACCCAAACTGTGTTATACCTATTGGCAGTCATATGCCATTCCTCCCCTGGTGTACCACATAGTTCTTGGCAAACGATGTTCTATTTTATATCTCCATAGATTTTTTATGGGTATTTTATATAACTGGAATCACACACTATGTAGTCTTTTATGACCGTCTATTCATTTAGTATAGGGTTTTCAGTGTTCTGTTATATTGTAGCAAGTACCAGTAGTTTATCCTTTTTATTGCTGAGTAATACTCCATTGTAAAATACTCCATATTTTATTTACTTATTCATCATTTGATTGAAATTTGGATGGTTTGTACTTAAGAGCTATTATGAATAATGCTTTGTGAATACTTGCGTTCTTAAATGTGTATTTTTATTTCTATTGATCTACCAGGAAACTACCATTTTTGTTCCACTACCTATGAATGGAATTGCCAGGTCATGTGGTAACTGTGTCTAGTATATTACTGGAGTGTTTTGGAGTGGTTTGTTTTGTTTTGCTTTTTGTGGTACCAGGGACCAAACTTAAGGCTTTGGACTTGTTAGGCAGGTGCCAGAACCACTGAGCTAAATCCCTGGCCCAGTGTCTGATATTTTAAGGAATTACCACGCTGTTTTCCAAACTGGCTGCATCATTTTACATTCCTATCAACAGTATATGAATATCAAACCATTTAACGGATATGTGATTATAAAAAGTTTGGTGCTATCATTTTTTTCTTTCTTTTATTTTTGGTACTGGGGATTGAGCTCTGGACTTTGTGTTTGCCAGGCACTAAGGTACATCCTCACCCCTTAATGTTGTCATTTGAAGTGCAAAAGTTTTAAATTTTATAAGCTCAGCTTGTTTTATTGTTTCTTGTGTCTCTGGTGTCATAGCTAAGAAGATTTCAGGTGAATGGCACCTAGAAAGATTTACTTGTCTAATCAAGAAAGTGCAGAAGACAACTCACGGAATGAGAGAAAAGGTTTACAATCACATTTTGTGAAAACTTTTGTTTTTTACAGTTTCTTTGTATTTTTTAAACTGTGTCAAGAACAGACCAACGTTACCAAAGTCTGCAAGGTAACATTTGTGTTGTGTTCCTCCTTTATAAGTCGCTCTTGTTACCACAGGGAATGAACTAAGATTTGGTTGGGCGGGAAATCAAAGCACATTTTGGACCTCCTTGGGCTGTTTCTTAAAAAATGCAGAGCATAGGGCCGGAGATTTAGCTCAGTGGTTCCAGCACCTGCCTCGCAAGTGCAAGGCCCTGAGTTCGATCCTGGTAACCACAAACAGTGCTGGGCGTGGTGACTCAAGCCCACCAGCCATCAATACCACATACCACTGTGCCAGGTGTGGTGGCTCATGCCTGTGATCCCAGCACTCAGGAGGCAGAGACAGGAGGATTGCTGAGTTCAAGGTTTGCCTGGGCTACATAGTGAGCTGAGGGTCAGCCTGAACTACAAAGCGAGACCGTGTCTCAATAAAAAAAAAAAATTAAAAAAAATACAGAGGGCTGGAGGGTTAGCTCAGTGGTTCCGGCCCCTGCCTCTCAAGCGTAAGGTCCTGAGTTCAATCCCCGGTGACCACGTACAATGCTGGGCGTGGAGACCCACACCCACCAGCAATCAATACCACATACCACAGTGCCGGGCGTGGTAGCTCATGCCTGTCATCCCAGCACTCGGGAGGCAGAGACAGGAGGATTGCTGCGTTTGAGGCTTGCCGGGACTACATAATGAGCTCGGAGCCAGCCTGAACTACAAAGCGAGACCCTGTCTCAAAAAAAAAAAAAAAATAGAGCATGGGTCCTACACGATGATGGTTAGAGGGTACCATTTTCCCTGAGGAGCCTCTGACCCATGGGTTCACTTCCTGGTTGGCCCCGAGAGCAGCTGCTCCCTGTCTTCACTGAGAGGGTCTGAGTTTGATCCGGTCCCTGATTTCCTACCTTCTCCTGTGGCCTCATCCCTTTCTTTGGTAGGTTGCATTCATTTATACGAACACTTGCCAGCTTTTAAGTCAACAATAAAGGTCCCTTTAGAATAATGTCTCATAGTTTTCAAAAATAAAGAATTATCTTATGTAATGCTTGCAGAGATGTCTTCTGATGAATCTGAAAGCCAGTTCACAGAGAAAGTAACTCATTTAGAACGGAAAGTTGTGATACAGGAAACCGATTGAGAATTAGAAGTTCAGTGATGGTCATGTTTTCTGTGAAAACATGGACTGTAGGGGGCAGTCATGAGAAGGTGGTGAAGTTATTTCTTCGCTACTGAGCACTTGACTGTTTTCCATAAGGGCTTGAGTGTGGTCTTTGTCTCCACATACAGTTTGTGGTTCCTTTGTGCCTCTGCCTAGCATAGTGTATGTCCCAGGTAATAAAGACCTGTGGTAGGTAAATTTGTGGTTACCTTAGAGTATATTCTAGGATAAGCAGGAGGGGCCCCGTCTGTTGGAGATAGCTAGCCCAGCCTGGGCATGGGAATGCCTTGTCTTACTTCATGGCACTGGGGTTTGCTCGTAAGACTGGACTCTTGCCTTCATCCTGACTCGCACGGCGCTGCCTCTCTGCCCCTCTGTGGATGTGACGACCGAGGGCCATGTGCTTCTTCCTTGGCTCACGGTTCCGCCTGGGTTTTCATGTGTACCCCATGCCCATGAGTAAGGAGAAGTGAGCTGAGTGAGTGAAGGTGTTGTAGAATTAACCTAGGTCCTCTCGAGCGTGGCCAATCCAAGACCCGCCTTGCCCAAACTAGGCTCCACTCTCTGTGTGAGTGAATCCCGCCCTTTGGTCTTGGAAAGAGTGTTGCGTTGAGGGTGGGACGTCCTTGGTGAAACGGAGACAAAAGGAAAATGAGTACAAGGGGACTAAATTGTGAGTAAGAGGATAATTCTGTAGTTAATACAGATTTGAAGCCTCAGGGTAAGCAATTTGGCTTAACATGAGTTACTCATTTATGTCTCTACTGAATCCTCCCCCCAACCATGGTTTCAGTTACCTGCAGTCCACTAATAGCAAAATTAGCCCAAATTTGTTCTTCCTTCATGATTTTATAAATAGATTTGTTCTTAATATAGAACTTAGCAACCTTAGCTCACAGGTTTTTTTCCTCATTGAGAATTTATGCCTTGTCACTTGAAGAACTTCATGGCTTTTCTTTGGCATATCCATCTTGACAGTATCGTTACTCTTAAACTTTCAGACTGTTGTTAAATAAAATCAAGGTTACTTCGATCTGAGCTCTGTTACAGTTGGTCTGATAACTGAGATGTCTACTAAGATATTTGGAGAGAGAGGAGACAGACACAGAGATACTGACTCTGCGCCAACATAACTCAACACTTGCTGTCCACAGGGTGTTGATCCAAACTCTGTAGTTATGCAAATCTTTTATATAATACAGAGTTAGAGAAGGATTAAATATTGTAATCATTGTGAACAAAAGGCTTATGGTGGCTTGTTCTAAAGTAAGAACAAGGTTATGGTCCTATTTTTTTTTTTTCTTGTAGCACCGGGAATTGAATTCAAGCCCTTGTGCTTGCAAGGTAGGCACAATACCACTTGAGCTAAATTCCAGCCCCAGTTATTTTTATAGAAATTCATTTTTCCATGGACATCTTTCAATGTCAATCACCAGCATTTCTTCCAATGTTTTAGTGCCACATACTGAGTTTTTGTTTGTTCTTATCATTGACTAGATTCAGACCGATAGTGATGAGGAAGTTAAACTGTGGCTGTGGAAACTGTGTTCCTTTTCTGGAGAAGCTGTGGGTACTGCTGTTAGGGGTTTTGTAGAGTCTTGTTACCAGGAATCCACTTGGTTTTCCTCGTCAAGACTGTGCGGCCCTGGGGAAGCATGGAACAAGCTGTGTTTTCTGTTATTCGGAGGAAGAGTTTTTATTCTTGCAACTAGGTAGACTCAGCTTGTTTGAGACCAGCATGGAGTTTGTGGAATATGTGGTGTCTTGTCTGTCTTTTTCTTTCTGTCTTTTCCTTCCCCCCTCCTCCCTCCCTCCTTTCATCCTTCCTTTCCTTTCTCTTCCACCTCTTCCTTCTCCCTCTCTCCTTTTTTCCTCCCTTTTCAGACAGGGTCTCAATAAAAGTCCAGGCTAGCCTTGAATGTACTATGTATCACAGGCTGGGCTCGAACTTCTGAACCTCCTGCATCAGCTTCTTGAGTGCTGGTAATGAAAGTGTGTGCTGAAGGTGTGCCTGACCTGTGGTGTCTTTTGTACACCAGCTCTCTGGTTTTCCAACACAAATGAGTGTTAAACAGATCCATCTTATCCTTATACCGTTTGTTGCCAGGGATCGATGTCAGTCCCACAAGAGTGTCCTCACTTGCACTGCCAGTCACAAGAGCCTTAGGCTAGCTCTGCTTTTGTTGTCCTTGGCTGTGAATTTTGGGGTTCCCATAACTCCCTCAGATTTAGTAATTCTGTAGAATGACTCACAAAGCACCCCACTTTCCAGCCCTGTTTCCTTCCCCAGAAATGCTGAAAGTTTCCACCCGATGGTTCTTGTCTGGTCTTTCTGGTGACCAACCCTCATCCTGAAGCCACTTGAATGTTGATGATTTCAGAGTCAGCAAGGGACCCAGTGTATGTGTCTGCGAGATACAGGAGGCCTGTTCAAAGTTTAGTAGCCTTCTCAACTATCGTATCAGATATTTAGAAATCTATAAAAAGGGTACTTGAAGGTGCAGAAACAATGGAATGGACAGATCTAAAAGGAGCTCACAAGGAGTAAATAGTGGGAGGGAAACTCCAGCATATGTGAGAATAATGTCAGATTGCAAATGGTTGTGTATGTGGATATTGTCTTCCAAGTGCCCTCCCCCCCCTTCCTTTCCCCTGTTCCTTTTCTCTTTTTCTTTCTTTTTGGTACCAGGGATCAAACTCAGGACCTCATGCTTTCCAGGCAGGCACTGTACTGCTCAGCCAAATCCCTGACCCTCTGATCTTTTCTTAAATGCAGTTATCCATACAAAAGCAGCTAAGAGGTTCTCAGTATTTATTAGTCAAATATATTTGTCTAAGTTTCAAAAACATTTTGTGATAATGACATGTCTCTTTGTAAAATCCTCAGAGTTTTCATAAACTTATTTTAACCTGGTAGGTTTCGTGTGTGTGTGTGTTGTGTTTTGGTTTTTTTGAGACAGGGTCTCGTTTTGTAGTTCAGGCTGGCCCTGAGCTCACTATGTAGCCCAGGCAAGCCTCGAACTCACAGTAATCCTCCTGTCTCTGCCTCCCAAGTGCTGGGATTACAGGTGTGAGCCACCACTCCCCACATTGTGGTATGTGGTACTGTTGGCTGGTGGAAGTGAGATTGTTGTATGTGGTTACTGGAGATTGAACCAGGGCCTTTACACTTGCTAGGCAGGTTCTGAAACCATTGAGCTAAATCTCCAACCCAACCCAGTAGGTTTTTAACAAAGCAGTGTAATGTAGAAGGTTAGGCTGTTTACCTAGTCCCTAAAATTTTGGCATTCCATGCCTTTTCTCTTTAAAATATTATGAATAGAGGGAAGAACTCTTATTATAGGAAAGTAGTATTTATCCTGAATGAGCATCAAAGGAATCTACTGATAGGACAGTTCACACAGTTTTTATAGCCAGCATATTACTGAAAGGAAGAGCTTCATTAATAGCAACAAATGCAGCAGAAGTGGAAATGTTGGTCTATTTTTGAATTTCCTCTGTGTTTGCTCTGAATGCATCTCCTGATCTAATCTGTAACCAACCAGTTGTGTTCATCAAGCCTGCAGGCAGTGCTGTGCCTGTCAGAATCAGACCCATGAAGAGCATTCTGGAGAAGGGCTTCTCAGTACTCTGGAAGATTTCTGGGGAATACAGGATTTTTATGAAAATAGAAAGGCATGTAAATGTAGGTCAGTTACATAACTGTGCTTTCAGATGACCAGCAGGGACTGATAGCTATGGCTGGAGCCCGGAGTTGGTACACAATGAGGAAGTCTGCTACAAATTTAGGTATTTCACTCTTTTTTTGTTATTGTTACTGGGGATCAAACTTGTGACCTTGTGCCTGCAAGGCAGGCACCAGTATCACTGAGCTAATTCCCTGGCTAGGTATTTTACTCCTTAGTGAAAGATACTTATCCTGGAAGTTGAGGTTTTGTTCTAGGGCAGAAATAGATGTAGATGTCAGCTGGTACTAGGACACTTGCTAATTGGTAGTGTAAATGCACATGCACTCTTTGGTCAAGAATCCATTTTGAGATTTTTCTTGTTTTATACTCTTATAGCATCCCAAGCTGGTTTAATTAAATAGGTAACCCTCCAACCTGATAGAACTTTTTATAGATGACACACTGGATCACAGTGGAGTCAGAGTAACCAGGTAAAGGACAGGGCAAGTGTTTTTACCTGGCAACTGTCTTGAGATGTCCAATATCTGAACAAGAGGGTATCTTCTTGACAGAATTCTTTCAGGCTCTCTGTGCTCAGGCTGGGGACTGAAGCCAAATAAGAGCTATATATTTTCCTTTCCCCTTCCTTCATGGCAGGGAAGTATGTTTTACGATGTAGCAGATACAGCTCCAGTGACAGCCACCCAGACACTGCATACATTTCTGACTCCCAGCCACTCAGGGGTTGCACGCAGAGTAACACAGGTATCAGTCAGAGCAGCGCGTAGGTGAGTCCATTCCACATGGGACCCTTTGGTCAGTTTTGGTATGTGGTACCCCTCTTAGATGTAGGGTAAGGAAGGCAGCGGGAGGTTGGGGACGGCGGGGAGGGGATGTTGGAGTGGTTGGCGTCGGTAGTTCACCTAATGTCTCAGGTGTTCAAGGAGCAGCCCTGGGACAGGGCTGGGTTTAGAGCATTTGTCTCTCCACTGGGACGGGTGCTCATTTCCCTTCCTACCCCATCGGGGAGGGGCTTCCTCGCTGGCTAGTGTCAGGTTCCCTGCCTGATGGAGACCACTGCTGCAGAAGGAGAGAAGGGGAGCGGCAGTCTCAAGGGCATGGGTACAGGCGGAGGAGTGCTGGAAGTCCCTGCCTTTTTCTCTTGAAGAACAAGAGGGCAAAATAAAAAGGCTGGAAAAAAGTTAAGTAAAAGACGACTTTTATAGATGGGAAGTATGAGAATGATGGTGTAGAAGTCTAGATAACAGAAGAAGGAACCCTAAAGGTGGATGAGTTCATAAATTGTAGGAGAAAAGGGAAAGAACTGCTCATGTCTTAACAGTGTACTGCTTTGCTTTGTTTTTTTTTTTTGTCAGACAGCGTCTCATTAGGTAGTTCATGCTGCTCTTAAATTCACTGTGTAACCCTAGCTTCAAACTTGAGGCAACCCTGCCTCAGCCTTCTTAGTGCCGAAGTTACAGGTGTGAGTCAACCACCATCCTGGCCAATAGCAGTGTACTTCTGTCACTGTACTTTTGTCTCCAGCCTTGGCGTTTACCCTAGCTTTTCTCAGCCTACAGGGAAAGTAGAGTGCCGTGTATTAGGACCCAACGATCCTGAGGGGAGTGGTGGTCAGGGTTTAGACGTCACTGGCAAGGAGAAGAGAAGAGGAGAGAAATTACATGATTTTGTTTTAATTTTAAAAATTGGGGGGGGGGCAGAGATTTAGCTCAGTGGTTCTGGTGCTTGCCCCACAAGCACAAGGTTATGAGTTCAGTCCCTGGATAAAGTGCCTCAGATGCACGGGACCTTAAACTCAATTGCCCAGCAGTCCCCCCTACACAAACACACACACACACTTTAAAAATTATAATTAGCTTCCAATAGCACATGCAATTAATTACTCTTAATCTGAAAAGATGGTTAAAATATACGTTTTAGTTTAAGTTGGATTTATCTTTTTTAGGTGAACTTTATTTCAAATTTCAAATTTTAAATATGCTAAGGCTCAAAGGTGCAAGTTTGGAATGGAAATCACTTGTTATTATGTAGTATTTTCAGTGTGACTTTTATAGTCATCATATCTTTATGTCCATAGATTTAAGCCCTGGGGCATAACACTGGGTTCCACAGTCACATACCTTAATTTTCTGCTGCAAATTTTTTCTTTAGGGTAGTAGTAGCCGGCTGTGTACTCTGTATCTTTTCTTGAGGGATACAGGAAGCAGTCTTTGTGTTTACCCACTCAGTATAACAAACAAGGTATGTCCACTGGTGCAAAAGTATCAAACTAGGATTTTCACCCACATTATGTGGTAACAGATTTTGTTTATGTTTACCTGAGCAGGCTATAATATACCCACACCACTCTGGGATTTTTTTTTTTTTTTTTTTTTAGACAGGGTCTCGCTTTGTAGTTCAGGCTGGCCCTGAGCTCACTATGTAGCCCAGGCAAGCCTTGAACTCAGCGGTCCTCCTGTCTCTGCCTCCCAAGTGCTGGGATGACAGGCGTGAGCCACCATGCCTGGCACTGTGCTATGTGGTATTGATTGCTGGTGGGCGTGAGTCACCACGCCCAGCATTGTACGCGGTTATCGGGATCGAACTCAGGGCCTTGCACTTGCGAGGCAGGCTCTGGAACCACTGAGCTAAATCTCCAGCCCTGGAATTTTTTTTTTTAAGTTTGTTTTTGACTTTTCTTGTAGAAGTAGCCCAGTTCAGTACAGTAGCACATGAAAAGCCAGATTTGCAACTTTTTGAGGAAATCAAAAGTGAGTCATCAGATTACTTATGGATGGATGAAGAAGATCCATTATGATAAACTATGTATTTTCATAAAAGAAGAAAGGTGTGAATGTGTTATCATGATGATGATGACTTTGATGTTGGCCATGTGAACCAAAGTTCTGTGACAGTGAAATGGAAGAATCAACTGATACAGACACAGGGAAAGCACCCCTCCTTGATTCAGATGACCGAGAACACAGCAATGTAAGCATGTGTTTGACTGGCTGAAATGTTGCAAAATGGTCATGCATCAAAAAGAACAACCCAATATTAAAATAGGTCTGGAGTATAGTGAGGAACTGGGTTGGAGTGAAACTTACTGGACATTCATTGTTAGAAATTGTAGCAGACAGTATGCTACAAGATGTTGTGAAATATACAAAGGTTGAAATACAAGTAAAAACTTTTGTGTGTGTGTGTGAGACAGGGACTTGCTTTTGTAGTTCAGGCTGGCCGTGAGTTCACTGTTTAGCTCAGGCAAGCCTCAAACTCAGCAGTCCTGCCTGTGCCTCCCAAGTGGTGGGATTACAGGTGTGAGCCACCACGCCCAGCATTGCGGTATGTGGTACTGATTGCTGGTGGGCATGAGTCACCCATGCCTGGCATTGTGGTATGTGGATGCCAGGGATTGAACTAGGGACCTTGCACTTTCTAGGCAGCAGGTGCCAGAACCACTGAGCTAAGTCTTCTGCCCCAAGTAAAAACATGGTGTATGCACCAATAGCCATATTCAGAAATGTGTTTATTCTGACACCTTATTAGCTGAACTGGAAGCAGTCATAGTTCTGCTGTAGTTAGTAGGGGTTTCTCACAGTAATTGAAGGAATGTACATAAGTAAAGGAAAAGCAATAGGTGTGGGTTGGAGCTTTGTGGAATAACAATGAGACTGAGGAGATCTGATTTCCTTCAGAATTGCCTGAAGTTTGATGACAAAACCACCCACCAAGAAAGAGAAAGAACTGATAATCAAGATGCTATTCAGTCATTGTTTAACAGCTTTGAGTAATTGCCAAGCAGCTTACACCATCTGAATACATGACTGTTGATGAACATCTTGCAGCATTTCATAGCTTCCCCTGCTTCAGGGAGTACAAGCCAAAAAACCATTTCAAAATATGACATATAAATTTATACTCTTGTAGATGTGAAGACTTATTATGCTTTCAGTTTAGAGATTTATCCTGGCCCTAATTTGTATAAGAATACAAATAATGATGCTGTGAACAGACTTTTGCTCCCATCTCCCAACTCATCAAAATGTGACATTTGACAGTTGGTTTACCAGTTTCTAATCAATGTTACATTTGCGAACATTGGCACAAGTTGGCCAGGGTAGGCACTGTACACAGGAACAAAGCAGAAATTCCAAATAAAATGTTGGAGTTTCAAAACAGAGTATTATATAGTATAATCTTTGGGTTTAAGGGGGAAAAAGATTTACTTTGGCCTTGTATATTTCACAGAAAAAACAAACTGTTATTGTTGATATTAGCCTTTCACCATAATAGGAATATTGATAGGGAAACCCCAACAAAAATGGAAGCCTGAGATGAGTACTTTCTACAACAAAACTAAAGTGGAAGAAAGACTGCATACATGTAGTATGATAATTGAAGTAAATATTTTTGTTTTTGTTTTTGTTGTTTTTCGAGACAGGCTCTCACTTTGTAGTTCAGGCTGGCCCTGAACTCACTGTGTAGCCCAGGCAAGCCTCGAACTCAGCAATCCTCCTGTCTCTGCCTCCCAAGTGCTGGGATGACGGGTGTGAGCCACCACGCCCAGCACTGTGGTATGTGGTATTGATGGCTGGTGGGTCTCCACGCCCAGCATCGTATGTGGTTACTGGATCAAACTCAGGACCTTTCGCTTGCGAGGCAGGCGCTGGAACCACTGAGCTAAATCTCCGGCCCCCCAAGGGTGGTTTTTTAAAAGCCATTTCCTGTACTTGCTATACTTCTATTGCTTTTTCAAATGTGCTTTTTTATTTGGTTCTTCTAGGTTTGAGCACAGAGAGGTGATTCTGAGCTGGCAGTGGTGGCTTTTTCATGTAGTTTTGAAACAGTCTGATTAATTCTGTCTTGCTCAATAGGGAACACTTGTGTTTTTAACATTCAAAGATTTAGATCTTCTCCTTTTATAAAATTCTGACCCTGGAACTGTTGCACTGCTTCTGGGAGTTGCCTCAGTGTTAATCAAGGTCAAAGATTCCTCCAGACTGGCTTCAGCCTTAAGAATATTCAACATCACACACTTGGCAGTAGACCCTCAATCTGCTTGGCCTCCTAAGTAGCTGAAGTATTAGGGTAGTTGTAACTTCCATCCGTTGGATACTGCGCATAAACGGCTTGGGTTAGAGAAATTCATTTTAGGCATATTTTCAGCTGTTACCTGGTGTCCTTGCTGAACCTTAGAGATGCTTAGTAAAAATAAACAGGAAAGCACTTGTTCTTGTGTGTGAATTTAGGTAGTAGAAAATATTTACCAGTGTCAGAAAGATATTTCTTTAATGGATGATTTTCTGGCTCTTTTGGTTTAGAATCACAAGAAGTTGATGAACAGCTGCTGGCAGAAGACATTGACACTCACTCACCTGAGACTCGTTCTGGATCTTCCAGGAGTGAAGTAGGGCAGCAGGGCACCGAACCTCGCCCCGGCCAGGATGTCAGAGAAGAGCCTGGTCCTGACACCAGCAAAATTTCAGTAGTGAGGCCATTTTCAATAGAAGCCAAGAATTCCTCTGACACCACAGCAGCTCTCGGAATGGAAGGAGCCCATGGCTATGTAACTCCAGTGTCAGGCCAGGCTTTGCCCTCCAGAATGCCAGGAGCCACCCAGGATGAGGCAGTGATGGAAGGCAGCATGGGGGTTATGCTCGAGGCATCTGCAGAAGGTGATCTGAAGGCCGGAAGCTCCTGCCTCCACACCGTGGCCAGCAGAAGCAAGCTGAGAAAGCCCAAGCCTGTGTCCTTGCAGAAGAAAACAATCGGGGGAGAGTTCTCAGGGGTGGAAACTGCCACAGAGGGCAGACCTCGTGCCAGGGTATCTTACCAGACCAACCCTGAAGAATTAGGTGAGAATGCATGTCCTTCTCTTCTGGGAGGTGACAGGGACCAGAGATCTCCCCCTGGCCTTAAGGAAGATTCAGATACTCTCATTAGTGACTTCAGTGACTCAGGAATTGAGCCACAAGAAGAGACAAGGAGCTCACCTCTCAAACTCAAGTTCGATTGCACAGAAGATACGGAAAACGTAGAGGCCAGGAAAGCCTTTCCAAGGAAACTTGGCAGGAAACTGGGTAACAAACTGACTCCCAAGATACAGAAAGATGACATCCATAGGCCAATGGGTGTAGAACAGCCGGCAGACCTGACAGCTAGAGGCACCCCTGTCTCCCAGGTGTCTTCTAACCTAGAGCCTAGTCAGTGGGATCACCCTGGCTTTAATTCCTTTGGGAGCCCCTCCGCTCTGCAGAGCTCCCCACCCCTTTCCTCTAAGGGCTCCTACCATTTTGACCCAGATAATTTCGACGAATCCATGGATCCTTTTAAACCAACTACAGTTTTAACAAGCAGTGACTTTTGTTCTTCCACTGGTAATCATGTTAATGAAATCTTAGACTCTCCCAAGAAGTCAAAGTCGCGTTTAATAACGTGAGTGGCAGTGGGTGCTGGGCACTGTGTTCTGTGTAGTATTCTTTGTGGGTTTGGCAGTCAACTGCTTTGGTTTTGGTGAACTGCGTTTATCTTTGAGGTTCAGTGAGGGCACAAACAAAGCTTTTATGCTGCAGTGTTTTGCCTAACTCTTGTGTGGGGTTAGAAATATTATTTTCATAGATTTCTACCTTATTTCTGAATTTTCAGCTTATTTAGCTAAGCTGTTTCCTCCCTCCCTGAGTACCTCTTTTAATGTTTAAAAAATCAGGTAGAGATTTGATGGTTTTCAGAAATCCTTATTGGGAATCACTGAATATAGAATTCAAGTGTCAGTGGTAGCCACCATCTTGATTCTTTACATATAAAACAAAAAAAATTCTAAACCTACGCATTACCTGTCTAGTGTCAGCAATGTGGAAATGGTCCCCAAGGATCTTATATAAGTGTTTTCTGTGGCTTTTTTTGTTGTGAGTATTGTTGGAAGCAATTGTGCCATGAAAAGTTGGTGAGGATATTTGTCTTCCTGTATGTTTTTGGCTCATTAGCAAGAAGGCAAATTTCCAGTGAGAATCAAGACTTTTTTTTCCTAGTTTTTTTTTTTTTTTTTGAGACAGGGTCTTGTAGTTCAGGCTGGCCCTGAGCTCACTATGTAGCCCAGGCAAACCTCGAACTCAGCAATCCTCCTGCCTCTGCCTCCCGAGTGCTGGGATTACAGGCGTGAGCCACCATGCCCAGCATTGTGGTATGTGGTATGTGGTATTGATGGCTGGTGGGCGTGAGTCACCATGCCCAACATTGTATGTGGTTACCGGGACCTTGTGCTTGCGAGGCAGGCTTCCGAACCACTGAGCTAAATCTCTGCCCGATTTTTGCAAGTTTTAAAACTGCCTGAGTGATGTGCTTTGTCAGGCTTCAGTTTAACTTTGCCACAGGATTACTGTGTCACAAAGATTAAATCGACTGGATGCCAATAAATCCCTTTGTGTTGTTTTACTGAATATTAGTTATAAAGAAGGACCAGTGATTTGCAGGATGAAATGTGGGGAGGGAAAATGAGAAATAATGATTATTTGTAGTTATCGTGAGGTCATCTGTGGAAATACTTGCCAGCACTATTATGATTTAGAAAAAAAAACACTGGCTAGTGAATTAGACTGGGAAAGATTATATCTAGAGTTTTGAAGAACAGAAGTATGGGTTTCAAGACATGACGGTTAACCAGTGTAGTTATCAGTTCTATAATGGCTCCGGCGTATTCCCTACCTTGTCTGAGAAGAATGAAATATCAGTAGCTCTTGATCAGTTCTCTGATTATGTCAGAGCATTAATGATTGTTGAGATATATTCCTGGCTGTGAAGCTAGGTCCTTATATCTAGCTAGCCCTTGGAGTGCGGATGAGGACCTTCACTACCTTGGTATACTCTCCTAAATAGGAGCCGTCTCTGCCTACCTCGGCTGCAGCGTGGTCATCTGGGACACCTTCCAGCTGCATGCTGGTAGTGTTAGCCGTTTGTGTGAAAGAAGATTAAGCGGAAGCCAACCAGGGAGAAACACATTCTGTATTCAGCACCAAGAAGCACTCTGTCTTGAGTTTGCCATTCTCTCCTGACCACATTTTCCTCTATTCTGTTGTTGTCCAATGTACTTCCTGACATACCTTGTAATTTCTTATATAATCATAATTCTTATCCTATTGGATGGGTGGCTTGCGTCTGTCATCTGCGCAGGTTAGGGGCCAAAGGCAGGGGAATCTAAAGTTCTAGTCCAGGCAGTTTAATGGCTTAGCAAGATCCTGTCTTGAAATTAAAAGTAAAAAAATAAAAAGGGCTGGCAGTGTAGTTTGTGGGAAGGCCCTGGTTTCAAACAGATAGGCCTCTTGTGGAACCCTGGGTCTTGGTTAGCTGAACCTTCATTTATTGAAAAAGACTGAAAACATATTTGGTGGTAACATCTAGTGGATACTGTAGTTAGGAGTTTTGCATGACATTAAAAAAAAATGTATATGATTGACCTCTAGATTCTTCTATAAAGTAGAGACACCATAATATGATTGGGATTTTGCACATCAAATAAGATAAACTATATGAAATAATTTTAAGCTTAGTCATGTACACCTACTGTAAAGATAACCAAAATCTTTTCAAATATATTTTTACAAATATATTTTTATTCATGTATTACCTTTAATCTGAGTGACTAGATAGTGGAGACTAAATATGTTCAGCTGTGAAATAATTGCTTTTCTACATTTTCCCATACTTAGGAGTCTATTTTTCATCCACAAGTTGAATATGTGGCATTTCTGAGTGTTTAACTACTCCTACTCCGTTAGAGTTGAGGTGCTGTTAACCATTCGTTACTGGAACATTCATGAATGTGAATTTTTAAATTAATATCTCACCTCAGAAAGAACTGTGTAGCTTTTCTATCTACCCGGATTAAAGATAAATTTCTAGTCTTTACATGATTTTTTTCTCCATCTGTCTGTCCCTTTCCTGTCAGGACCACTGAGCAAGTGAAATTTCTCTGTTTTCTGTTGTAAGTACTCTTGCTGTTTCTGTTTGTCCCTGGGACTGTTGGCACTTCGCCGCCCCACTGCCCCAACTGTCTCTCCATAGCATGTTGGCTTCTGTTTCTGAGTTTAATCTTCTGATGGTTTTTTTTTTTTTTTTTTGCATTTCATTTCCCACTTCCTGAGTCAGCTTAGCCTTGCGTTGTTTGTACCTACAGGAGTGGAGATTGCATTGCCCTCCCTTCTCACCTTAGGTACAAGAGCTTGCTGTCCCTGGCTTGGCACATACTGTTTGGCACTTAGGGTACCCAGAGCTGACTTGACCCCAAGATCATTAAGTTTGAGGTACTACACTGCTAGTTACTGTTGGAAATGATTGGATTTTTAAAAATAGTATAAGGCAACTTGGAACAGGTGGTAAATTTTGATAAATTTTATCAAGTCAGCTTGAGTTTAGTGAGAGGTTGGCATGACGAACAGCATTGGGAAAAAAAGACCATGAACTAGTGATTGTGTATTTCTTAATAACCTTTGGGTTTGTCTGTTAAGTTTTCTCCACCAAAGAAAAGCAAATGAAAATAATTCTTTTGGTCAGAATGGCAATTACTAGAAATTTTAAGTTCATTGAATTAGCAAAACATAAATTAGTCTTATGATCACAAATGATGTTAGTCTAAAAACAATAGGAGCCGAAATTTTCTGCAGCTCTGGACTTTGTATAATACACATGCTCATCCTCCATCTTGCTACTTAATAAGAAGGATAACAATTTACTCAAATACTTTTACTTCTGTACTTTCTGTTGACCACAGTTCTTTTCTGTAAACACCTAGGACTAGATTGGAGCTGTCTTAGGAGGCTTCTGTGCCTTTTAGTGCAATAAAGACTTTGTAAAGAATCTGGTCCAGTGTGATGATTTTTTGATGAACATCCAAGCCAAGTGCCTGAACCTGAGAGTGTAACCTAACTGCTAAGAGTATACTATCTGGAAGGCTTTGGTGATGGATCGTTAAACACGGTAGAAGTCCGAGTACTGGTATGTGACATCTACAGAAGAAAACAGGGTGGTCTTTCAGACAGTGAACCTAGGCGTCATTCTTTGCTTGCCCTGTCTGTTGAGAGAAGATTCAGAGACAGTGAAGGTGTCTGCGTCTCTGCTGTGCACTGTTTGATGTGTGTGCTGCCGTATGCTTTGGCTTCTACCTGCATACGCTGCTCTCTGCTCCATCTCATTCCTTCAAAGTCGTCCTTATAATTCCAAACTGGCTTGTTTGTGTTTTTTCTCTTCCCAGGACTGGCTGTAAGGTGAAGAATTATGAAAACCAGTCTCTCGCTTTGGAAGCTTGTTCTCAGGTGAGTCTGTGTTTGTCACCAGACCTGTAGGCCGGCAGCCCCCACACTGGGGTTTGCGCTCTCTAGCAGTGCTTCAGAGTGGGTGTCGGAGTGTCACCTTCAGAGAAACCAGTTTTCACATCATTAATGTCCTGAAACCATCTGAGAAGGCCCTAAAGACAAGCATTTGTGTGGAGTATAGTGTTTGTCCCCGCTATGGATAATGATTTCTGCATTGCATTTCTAGGATGAAGGAGCAGTGATCTCCCAGATTTCAGACATTTCTAATAGGGATGGCCATGCTACTGATGAGGAGAAATTGGCATCCACATCGTGTAGTCAGAAATCAGCTGGGGCCACGGTGAAAGGTGAGCCAGAGGAAGACCTGGAGTACTTTGAATGTTCCAATGTTCCCGTGTCTACCATAAGTCATGCGTTCTCATCCTCAGAAGCAGGTATGGAAGCTTAGCTTCATTTCTTCATCTATGTAAACATAGAAATGCCTGAAAGCCTGAAGCAGGATGTGTCACCTCTAGAGAGACTAGAGAATTGAATCACTTGGGAGATAGGTTTTAGCTGCTGATAGGTTTCAGGTGCTTTGCTTCTGTAGCTAGAGAAGAGACGCCCTAAAACTCTTTAGTGAAATACTACAGATTCATGGTAAGTGTAGAGGAACGCTCAGGGACACTGATATAAGAACAGTGCTTGAATTTTTCTGTAGTTTTATGTTAATACGGGAAAATTATAAAGTATAAGGGCCTACAAATATGTATTTAGGTTTTTTATAATTATTACCAACTAACATGTGTGGGGCCTTACAGAGTGCATCTACTGTTCTAAACACTGTATATTGATTAACACTTTACTCCAGTAAAATTCTTGATTTCTTTCCCAAGGACCTGTCACCATTCTGATTGGAATCCTTTTTGCTCCCCATCCGCCATGGTCTCTCCATATAGCATATGCTGGTGTTGAAATTGCTAGGGAGACCAGGCTGGCCTTGAACTTTGGACTGTTTTGCCTTAGCTTTCTCAGCACTAGGATTACAGATCTGTACCATCTGACCTGGCTTAGTCCTGAATAATGTACTCTTACAGCTTTTTTTCATCTATGTAAATGAAATATATATCTTGGGGGGGGGGCTCTTGCTTTGTAGTTGAGGCTGGCCCCGAGCTCACTATGTAGCTCAGGCAAGCCTCAAACTCAACAATCCTCCTGCCTCTGCCTCTCGAGTGCTGGGGTGACAGGCGTGAGCCACCATGCGTGGCACTGTGGTATGTGGTACTGATTGCTGGTGGGCGTGAGTCACCATGCCTGATATTGTTGTACGTGGTTAGCCAGGATGAAACCAGGGACCTTGTGCTGCCGGAACCACTGAGCTAAATCTCTGGCCCTTTCAAATTTCTTTGATACAAGTGCATGGTAAATGTTTATTAAGTTGTATCCTTTCTCCCTGGTGAAAAATTCCTGGAATAATGATTTATATAGAGAGAGAAGTAGGGCTCTATTAGATACAGGGCTATCCTCAGTCAGTAAGCTGCTGGTTGACTGAAAAGCAGAGCAGATTTACACAAGCTGTTACGTTGTAACTGATTAGCTTTATCACAGAAGCAAGGAGAGACCTTGGCCGTGGGGAGCTGGCGTCGGCTGCTGGGGGGTCAGGGACTGTTGTCTCGAGGCCCTGGAGGTGGGTCTCTGTGGATCTGTACAGAGGTGTCTTCAGGAGACGGAGTGACAGGGGGCCCCATGTGCTGGTGAGGTGCCTGCCAGTGTCTGTGAGTGCAGTGCGCATGGGAAACGGGACCGCAGCGAGGCCCTGGGGCGGGTCTGGCCGATGGAGGGCGCCTCTGGAGGCTTGGAGCGTGCGAGTGCTGCTCCCTTTGCGTTTTAAATAATTAATGATTGACCGAAATGATAATTATTACATGGAAGAGTATAGTTTAACATTTTTGAATGCTTTTCTGTATTTAAATTCTCTGCCATGAGGGCCTATTCTGGTTTTTGGTTTTGTTTTAAAGTCACTTCTGGAGACAGTGGAAAGTAAATCTAATACAAGGAACCCAATTAGAAAGGTGTAGAAAGGATAGTGGTTTTGTAGGCTTGAAATTTAAAGCTTATTAATTTATCTGCTATATGAACTAGATTGAGGGAGTCCTTCTGGGCTAGCATTTAGATTCACCTAGACTCAGTAGGAATATAGTGTTAGTTTCCTCTTTCTGAAGCAGTTCCATGGTTAGTACAACTCAGTCGCTGAACCTTCAGTGGACGCTGGGGCAGCGCTGCCGCTCTTTCTGCTTGAAGACTGGCAGTGTTGATGGCTGACTGTGGACTCCTCTTTTCTGACACTCACTGGACTCTCCCAACAGAGAGAGTCCAACCAGAGCTCCCTTTGCAATCCTGAGTGCGTCCGGTGCGTTCATAGTCATCTCGGGCCTGCACCGGGGTGACCAAAGGTCTTTTGCTAGGAGGGACTGGAACTGCTTTCTTGGGTAGCTATAAAAATGGTTCTGTGTTTCAGGCACAGAGAGCGAGACGTGCTGGAAGACAGACAAAGAGGGAACTGCTGTGCCGGTAAGTGCCTAACCTCGGGCTGGTGCCGAGCTCAGAGCTTGCTCAGTATTTGCTGGAAAGCCCCTCCCACTGAACTTGTGTTGTATTAGGTGATAATATGCATAACGCCTGTCTCTCCACTTGAGGAACTTGTAGTTTATACATAATGTTTTAGCCACTTGGCCACATTTGGCTGATGAACGCTTGAACTGTAGCTAGTCTGAACTGAGATACTCCATGTGTGTGGGTGCAACCAGTATTTAAAGACTTCATACCCCTTGAGAAGAGAATATTAAATGTCTCAGTAACTTTATTACTGACCACATGGGTGATATTTTTGTTATGCTGGGCTAACTATATTATTAAAATTGGTTTTTAACTTTTTATTCTTTTATTGTGGCCACGAGAAAATTAAAATTTATAGGAACCTTCCAGTGTATTTCTGTTAAACAGTCGCGGCTCCTGGCGTAAAGTACAAACCAGCAGGACCCTGTCGTGAATGTTTCTTGGGGTTCTCTGTGTAGTAGAATGTGCTGCGGGCTGTAGGAGCTGAGGTTGGCTGACTGCATAGCAGGGGTTGGGAAAGGCTGAGTCTGAGTTAATTAAAAATAAAATCTTCATTTTCAACTAGTGTTAGACTTGTAAAAATGGTACAAAGAAATAGTTCGTTTATCTTTTGCCCATATTACTCAAATATTAACATTTTACGTAATCACAGTGGAGTCATCAAAATCACTAATATGTTCAACACTTATGCAGTGCTTTTTCTTTTTTCTTTTTTTTTTTTTGAGACAGGGTCTGGCTTTGTAGTTCAGGCTGGCCATGTGCTCACTATGTAGCCCAGGCAAGCCTGGAACTCAGCAATCCTCCTGTCTCTGCCTCCCGAGTGCTGGGATGACAGGTGTGAGCCA
Organism: Thryonomys swinderianus; assembly: GCA_004025085.1. Taxonomy (NCBI): domain Eukaryota; kingdom Metazoa; phylum Chordata; class Mammalia; order Rodentia; family Thryonomyidae; genus Thryonomys; species Thryonomys swinderianus. The sequence goes on from PVIC010006328.1 coordinate 26,693, forward strand.
CCACGCCCGGCACTGTGGTATGTGGATTGATGGCTGGTGGGCCTGAGTCACCATACCCAGCATTGTATGTGGTTACCGGGATCGTGAACTCAGGACCTTGCGCTTGCGAAGCAGGCGCCGGAACCACTGAGCTAAATCTCAGGCCCAACAGTGCTTTTTATTAATATATAAACCTTACTCGAGTTTGTTCCATGGCTGTCCTTTCTGTGGTGCAGCTCTGGAGAATCCCACATTGCACTGAGTCATATCCTTGGTCTCCTTTTATCTGCAGTGGTTCCTTAGTCTTTCTTTGTCTTTAATAACCGTAACAGTTTTAAAGATGACTGGCTAATTATTTTGTAGCGTGTTTTTAAATTTCTGCTCCTCTATGTTTCTCTATGATTAAATCCAGCTTATTCATTTTAAGCACAGATAAAACTGATGTGACAACATGATTGTCACTCTGTCCCCTTTTTTCATAGAGTTGACTTTAATCATTTGATTAAGGTGGTAACGAAGGTGGTTAAAGTTTCTTCATTTGAGCAAGTCCTGGAAGGAGAAGGGTATCCTAGGTGGCCGTGCAAGGCAGAGAGAGAGAAACAGTGAAGACTTGAGAAGGAATTGTGACTCTTGATAATCTAATGTGATTGGGAAGATTCTGTCCATATGGAAGGGAAGGGCCAGGTTATCAGGGCCCATTGATGTACTGCCAGAAGGTTGAAGGCCATGGTAGAATTGCTGGGTAACTCACTGTGGAATTTTAGGGAGCAGCGTGATTGATTATGGGATAGAGGCTGACTTTGCAGGCAGTACCACCGCTGTCTTGTGACTTTAGTGATATACATGGTGGGTGGGGCTGTTTGAAACTCCCAAGTTTCTGCCCTCAACATCTGGGTGGTCATTATTGCCAGGGGCCTCCTTATAACCGTCCTGTCATCCACCTGGGGTCATCTTTTATTCCTTATTCCCACACTGAAGTTCAAGGTTTATATATCCAGAACTAACTGCACATCCATCTATGGTTCTGGAGTCTGTGGCCCTGTTGGTCTTTAAAAGGTGCTCACAGTTTTTAAGCTAATTTTCCTGTTTCCAAGCTGCCCCTCTGGCATAAGTCTGAGTGATGTGTTTTAAACACAAAATTGATCCTTGCTTAAATCTCCTCATTGAATTCCCTTGTCTCAAGGACAAGTTTAGATTCTTTTTGTGGACACCATAGCTTTCTGCAGCAGAACAGTCTCCTTCCTCACACCTCTGACACTTACCTACACAGTTCCATGAGCCTATCACTTTTGGTCAGTGCCTGTGAGACTATAAACATGGTGAAGATAGGGACCATGACTGTCTCACTGGCTGCTGTACTGCAGAGCCCACCTCCATAAATATGTTGACAACAGGGATTTGGTAAGTGAGAAATACAGAAGGAAAGGCATTGTGGAGTTTATGTTTAGATGTGTGGCTTTGAGGGACCAACGGGATCAGCTTCTCAACCCATTTGTCTAGTAGGCAGTTGTAAGTATATACCTCGAGCCCAGAAACCCTCTGAGATACATTTATTATCTTTCCAGGCCCTGAAGCCACAAGGTGTCAGTTGGTGGCTGTGAGTTAGTATCATAGTTACTTTGTCATTACTGAGACAAAATACCTGACACCCACAAATTAAAGGAAAAAAAAGTTTATTTTAGTTTATCTATAAACTAAAGTTTGTAGAGATTTCAGACCAGAGTCAGCTGGCTCCAAAGCAAGGAAGCGTGGCAGAGGCTTCACAGAGGAAAAATAGCCCGTGGTAAGGCAGGCAGAACGCAGCAGCAAATAGCTTTTCTTTTTTATCCTGTCCAGACATAACCCTTCTGGTGGTGTCACTTACATGCAGAACTGTGATAAATCAATGGGCTAGATTCTTTTTGTGGCCACCATGGCTTTCTGCAGCAGGACAGTCTCTCCTTTAGTAGCATATACCCTTAATCCTAGTATCACAAACATTCATACACCCTAGATCCAGCCACCTCCAAAAGCCCCACGTGTGTCTTTGGGGAGCCTCTTAGACAAGCTGTCACAGGTGATGAAGTTGTAGTTTTAACACTCCACCTCGACTTCAGATGTTGACCAGTACATACGTGCCATGTCACCACATATAAGAAACCAGTCTGTCTTCACGGTTGACCCATGATCCGCAGTATTTCTCTAGGCCAGACAAAGTGAGACACCTCAGCTCTTAGGGCTGGTACACAGGAACCTTAGAAGCAGGGGCAGGAAGTGAAGAGGGAGTTCATGCACATAACAGACACACATGGAAATGCTTGTCTTCTCCGAAGGACCGCACACATTAGTGACATTTGCTTTCAGACAGAAATTTTTTGCCAAGAAACACATGATCCTCAGCTTTCTAGGGAACCAGGCTGTCAGATCTCACTGAAGCTACTCTCAGGGGTTAAGCCTTAGTTTCCTTATCTAAAGAAAAGCAGTGTCTCATATCTTGCCTTATGTGAGAGTATGAAACTCCATGCTCCATGACCAACTCCCAAAGCAACTTGACTATGCAGTGTGGGAAACTGGTTCCTTTTGCTTTGGGTTTTTTGTTTGTTTTGTGGGCTTGAACCGAGGGTTTTGTGTTTGTTTTGTGGGCTTGAACTGAAGGCTTTGTACATGGGAGGCAGGTACTGAACTACTGAGCTACATCTCTAGGCCTGAGACCAGTTTCTTTTGAAGTTTCCAAAGTATGGAAGGAACATTTCCTAGTCTTTTCAGTGTGTAAAAATAGCAAGGGATACTGGAAAAGGATGTACTGAATGGGCAGAGCTTTGGTCTCTCAGACTCGGGTGCATTCCCCAGTTCTTGAAACTGTTCATACTTCCTGATGCCTGTCTTACTCCTCATAGAATAAGCAGCACCTGTCTGGCTCCTCAGAGTGGTGAGAATAAGATAAAATGAAAACATGAAGGGTCAAGCTGTAACATGCTACAGTCCTTTCACAGCACTCTATCGATAGGAGAAAAGGTGGGGAAGAATGAAAAAGGAAAGAATACTGTGCCTAGAGCCAGCTGATGAAGAATATATGTGCTCAGACTCCTGACATAATGAATTTCTACTTCTTTAGAACATTGAAGAAATAAGGTGTAAAGGAATTTCAGTCTAAGAGCTGGGACACAGCTCTCATAGAGCACTTGGAGAGTGTGCTTGAGGCCCTGGCTTTCATCTCTAGCATTTACCTTCAAAAGGAAAAAACTTCTAGTCTTTAAGACTGTACCTCAGCATGAAAAATATGGGCAGGAAGGCTGGAGATACAGCTTAGGGCTAGAGCATTTGTGTAGCATTCTTAAGGCCTTGAGTTCAATTTCCAACACTGCAAAAAAACAAAACAAAAAACCAAAACACTCCAAGAAAGTCTAATCTAGCATTTGCCCTTTAAAATGTCTGAGACAAAATACTTCAAAGCACAGTGAAGGAAGAGGATTAAGTCTCATCTTGCCTTATAGCTGGTCCGCAGCATTTTTCATTGTATTTTTTTTAACAAGTCTTAAACTTGGTACATACAGACACACAAACACATGGGTATGTATCTTGTATGGTGGTGAAGTCAGTGTTTCATAGTAGGAGCAGAATTTCTGCTTTCTAGAAGTATAAATGAATGCCAGTAATGTGTAGAAGTGCATCAGTGGAAAATATTAAGACTATGGATGAATATCTGTACATATGAACATAGTAGATATAATAGTATATATGTACACACATGTTTATATAGCATGTATAATTACAAATATATGTACATACGTGAAACAGGAAAAGTTGATATGCACTTGAAAGTCAGAAGTCAAATTTCCATTTTATTGTGTTTGATATAAATTTTATCAGTAAATCAGAAGAGATTATTGGAAAAGCTGTTAGAAGGGGAAGAACCCTAATGAAATTAAATTAATATAGCCAAGCCAATAGCTTTCTTAGGTACACTGAATCATTATTCAGAAACATAAAGCAAGACCTTACCTGTAAATTATTAAAATAGTTGATCTTTTCAGTTACCTATGAAAGTACAAGAATTTTCATGAATACAATTTGAAGTATTGCAATCTTAGCCCTCTCAGCCGTTGTGTTTACAGGGCTCCGAGTCTGTCTCTGGCAGAGGCAGCCGCGTTAGTATCGCCCTGGGAACGGGGTGGGCGCAGGCAGTGTAGCACAGCGTGGGTTAGCGACAGTGACTCTCCCTCGCGCGGGGCTCCCCCCAGGAGAACTCCGGCTCACCGTAATTTGCAGCCAGGATGCCCTGTGTGAATGCCTGGAGGGAGTGTGGGTGGGCGACTCGCGAGGATGAAACAAGACCCTTGATTCAGGCTGTGAACCACGTAGTGAATTCTAATGCTTCCCTGAGATCGTCTCGCCAGTGATTTGTGACCATAGATTCCGTAGACTTGCTGTACTACCCAGAAGGCAATATAAAGGATTAAGGATGTAATAAGTTCAATTCTAGGAAAGTGGCTGAAAAGGTTATGGTACCCATTCCTGCCCTGATCACCTCATGCCCATCAGACTGAGTGCAGGCTGGTGGCATGTGGCTCGGCAGGAGGAATGGCCAGGAGACAGCAGAGTCTCCCACCTGGCCATCGTCTCCAGTCCGCTCTCCCGGTAACCTCTGGATGCCGCCTCTTCAGGACTCCGGTTTGTTGGCATGAGGTTGTTGTGTGATCATGCCAGTAGGACCCACATGTCCTCTCCACAGATGAATGCAAACTTTAGTGTGGATGTTAGTATTTTCCTTGCTAAGAGACTCAGTCTTTTTCCCAAGTTCTCACTAATACAATGACTACGAGAGACACAGGCAGTTTCTTAGAGCTGGCTGGATTTAGCAACTCTGACTTAAAATGATAAGAACTCTGGACTGACTGTGAATCTGTTAGCTTAAATTCATAAATACAAAAACTTGACCAAGTTCCTTTCTCCCTGTAGGCAAGTTATAGCAGAAGCAAGATTGTGAGATGCTTTCTTGATTAAAAACAAAGCACAAGCCGGGCATGGTGGCTCACGCCTGTAATCCCAGCACTCGGGAGGCAGAGACAGGAAGATTGCTGAGTTCAAGGCTTGCCTGGGCTACATAGTGAGCTCAGAGCCAGCCTGAACTACAAAGCGAGACCCTGTCTCAAAAAAAAAAAAAAAAAAAACCCAAAGCACAGGGCTGAGCGTGGTGGTGCATGCCTGTAATGCCAGCACGAAGGACACTGAAATAGGACAATGGCTATGAGTTTAGCCTAGCCTAAATTACATAGTGAGACCCTGTCTCCAAAAGCAGACAAACCCAAACAAAAAGCAAAAAATAAGGCTCAAAAAACTAATGAGATGATCGTCTTGTTTGGGTACCTAACTGATCTAAAATTTAGTGTTTTATCTGGGCGTGGTGGCTCACACCTGTCTCAGAAAAAAAAAATGAAGCCACCACGGTACACCCAGAGATGATCACACCCCTGAGGAATAACTGTAGTCACAAGAGACCAGGCAGAGCACCCAGCAGAGCCACTTTAGATTTCTAAGCCATAGAAACAAGGAGACAGTGATGTCTGCTGCTTCAAGACACTGAGTTTTGTTTGTTTAGTTTTTTTGTTGTTGTTTTTGCTTTTATTTTTTTGACACAGGGTCTCACCTTGTAGTTCAGGCTCATCCTGAACTCACATGTAGCCCAGGCAAGCCTCAAACTCATGGCAGTCCTCCTGCTTCTGCCTCCCGAGTGCTGGGATGACAGGCATGAGCCACCACACCAGGCACTGTGGTATGTGGCACTGATTGCTGGTGGGCTTTGGTGGGCTTGAGTCACCACATCCGGTATGTGATTATCAGGGATTGAACCAGGGACCTTGCACTTGCTAGGCAGGCGCTGGAACCACTGAGCTAAATCCCCAGCTCCCTAGTTTCTTCTTATATGGGCCTTTTCTTAGAATTTCTCCAAACAAGGAAACCACGGTCTTTCTGTCAGCTAATCTCAGAAGTGACATGTGGGAGTGTTGGCACATCCTAGTGAGTCATCGAAGTCAGCCTCGTGCTGAGGGAGGAGCTTCGCCGGGGGTTTGAACTAGGGGTGGGAGCTGCAGAGACGTGTGAAGGCTCCCGCCACAAGTCCCCTGGTTCTAGTGATCCTCATCCCAGTGTGGAAAGAGAGATTGCAGGGTTCCTTGGGCTGTGTCAGTGTGGCGGGGTGCCCTCCCCCGAGGCTACTGGAGGGAGGGTTCTGCCAGCTGTGGCTTCTGAATTTCCTTTTTCTGTGGCCCAAGATGAGTTTCTTTGTTGGGTCCTTTGCTGAGATCTGTGGAGCTGTGTGCTAAGCTACACATGTGTTTTTGAACATTGAGAAAGAAACAGTGAGGTTATAATGACCCAGAAAAGTTTAAAAGTATATGCTTGGATTTTCTATCTAGTCATGGTCCAAACAAGACACATGAGACCTGCAAACAAAAACAAAGAAAAAATATGCCGGACGTGGTGGCTCACCCCTGTAATCCCAGTACTCGGGAGGCAGAGACAGGAGGATTGCTGAGTTCGCGGCGGCTTGCCTGCGCTACATAGTGAGCTCAGGGCCAGCCTGAACTACAAAGCTAGACCCTGTCTCCAAAAAGCCAAAAAAAAAAAAAAAAAACAACAACAAAGAAAAAAAGACACCAGGGAACAGATTGATTATAAATTAAAAGTAATTATACTTATAATCACATTTATAAGTAATTGTGATTGAGTTATAATCATGTTTAATTAAAATTACCCTCAGGTCACTTTGGCTGGCATTTTGGACATTCCTAAACTAGATCACACATTTATACCAAAATTTTGCTCTCGTAAGGTTAAAGAAATAACCATCAGGGCCGGATGATTAGCTCAGTGGTTCTGGCGCCTGCCTCACAAGCGCAAGGTCCTGAGTTTGATCCCCGGTAACCACATACAATGCTGGGCGTGGTGACTCACGCCCACCAGCCATCAATACCACATACCACAGTGCCAGGTGTGGTGGCTCACGCCTGTCATCCCAGCACTCAGGAGGCAGAGGCAGGAGGATTGCTCAGTTCGAGGCTTGCCTGAGCTACATAGTGAGCTCAGAGCCAGCCTGAACTACAAAGCGAGACCCTGTCTCAAAAAAAAAAAAAAAAAAGAAATAACCATCAAAGATGCTGTCATGGCTTGTGTCTGGAGTCCCCACAAGGCCTCCTCTGGTCGTGGGTGGGGCTTTTCAGAGGCAGCTGGAGCTAGAGTGTGCGGTGCTGGGGTCAGCATGTGTGATTCTGCGCTCACCCACTGACCGGTCGGTGGCCGCGGCTCCTCTCCCTCAGGCAGGGAAAGGGCCGACGCTGGCCTCTGCGGCTCTGCTGCCCTCTGCCTGTCCTGCCATGAACTGTCCCACGCCGGCCACCCTGCCTTGGAGCCCGCCAGCTGTGACTGAAACCTCTGCAAACTATGAGGCCAATAACCCTTTCCTCTTTAACTTGTGGGTGTTCCGCATGTCGTCGGGGCAACAAGAAAGGAAACTAAGGCAGATGTCTTTTGGGAAGGAAAACATTACGAAGTCCATGTCCTTGTGAAAAGCAAAATGGTAACTTCCTATGGCTTTCTGTTGCTAAGTTTATGATGGAATCAAACTAGTGCCTCAGAAGAGAAATTCCACCCGAAGGGAGCTGAAAACTAAGAGCAAGGAAGAAACAGACGTGGCTGGCGTGTGGCCACTCTGTGTGCGGCCAGTCACGGTGCTCCCAGAAGCACTGCTGGGTCACAGCGGGACCGCCCGGCGGAGCAGCGGAGGCCAGGCGAGCGGCCGGAGCGAGTTCACGTGTGTCAGCTACTTCCGCGTCCTTCACCCCAGAAATTAGGGAATCATCTTAGAAACGCTTCCACCTACGCTGGCTGAAAAAAGACACGTACAAATATCTATAGGGAAAAGAAACCGCTGTGACTACTATTGAAAAATTATCTGTGTGGAGCATATCATTCCCAGAAACCCTTAGAAAAAATGAGCCAGTAAAAGTGTCTTTTTCATGTCTGTGATTGTTTTGTGACCGACTGCTTGATAATTACCATATTTTTCTTTTGGGATAGGAAAACTCAAGACTAGCCAGTTTTTCTTTAATGGTCTTTCAACTGGATTGTGTTTAAATGTTTTCTTCTTGTTTGTTTTTCTATTTTGTTTCATTTTCCACAAAGCATTTTTTTTTTTTTTTAGACAGGGTCTCGCTTTGTAGTTCAGGCTGGCCCTGAGCTCACTATGGAGCCCAGACAAGCCTTGAACTCAGCAATCCTCCTGTCTCTGCCTCCCGAGTGCTAGGATGACAGGCGTGAGCCACCATGCCTGGCCCACAAATCATGTTTTAAGGAGGGCATGATCAGTGTGGTAAGGAGGAAGCTACTGAAGGATTTGGAGGTTAGGTGGCTAAGGACTGAGTCTGTTCAATGTGACTCCCTACAGGGACCACTTGTGTCCTCGGAGAAGCCTCCTGTGTCTGTGGCCTGTGGCAGTGAGAGCCCGCTGGATGGCATCTGCCTGAGTGAATCGGATAAGACTGCTGTGCTCACCCTGATAAGGGAGGAGGTAAAGGCTTCTCTGTCCTGTGTGCGTCACTGTTTACCTGTGAAGCCCATGCTCTCGCCGGTTGAGTCCACCTCTGTTGGCCCGAGCTTCCCAGCTGCAGATTCCTCCCCGCCGTCTGTGAGGCTCCGATAGCGTCCCTGTGAGACCCAGTGTGAGTGTTGCAGTCCTGACGTGCAGGTGTCCAGGAAAAAGTGATAATCTGAACGTGCTCAGAAATTTTGTACACTTCTTCCCCTTTCAGCCTGAAGCTTTCAACGGCTAAGTGTGTCAGCTCTGCTCTGGTGTATGAAAGCTCATGCCTCAAGTTCAGGCTAGTCACAACATAAAACTGGCTCCTAATTCCATCCACTCTGTACCCAGTGCATGTGCCCAGTCTCTCTGTTGTGTTTATGCAGTAGTTCCTGTTCTACACTGATTGTCGGCCAACCTCCCAGCGTGGCCTGAAAATGCGGAAGTCCCTGTTGTGCACTGCCAGGCAGCTACTACCCACTCCCGACACACGCCCATGCTTGTCTTACGTGTGTGGCCCGTGGTTCTTAGAGATTTCTCCTTTTTTTTTTTTTTAAAGAGAATTCCCTTGGTGTAGCAAGCTTGGTTTTATATATGATAAAAGTAATCAAGCACCTCAGCCATGGTCTTTTTCCACATTTTATAAAATAGCAGTAGGCTGGCGATACAGGGTGTCAGCTGGCACTGTTAGCAAGACAGACACAGTGGTGAGACCTGTCAGAATCTTACAATGAGAAAAAGGGTCTCCCTCCCTCGGCCTCCTGAAAGTTAGACTGATTTGGCCACTGCATGAGTCAAAGCAAAGGTGTACCTTGTCACCAGAAGCACACAGCCAGCTTCTGTCTTGCAATCCTTATTAAAGGAACCAAAACAAAGGCCTCCCAGTCGGAAGAGGAAGCTCGGCCCAGAAAGAGCTGTGGAAGGAGACCCGTGTGTGCGCCTCCCAGCCTGGTCCAGGGAAGTGGAGTCAAGGGGGATTTCACGTGTGCCAAGCACATCCCAAGTGTGGATGTGGGTTCTGGTGGACCCTGGTGGACCCTGCCCGCTGTGCTGGGAGGTGGCGAGGAAGCCCCCTGCCTGGGGGATTATGCTTCTGTGCCCCCTCCCTCTTCCTTGGTTAGCAGTCAGTGATCTCCGTGGAAAGGGAATGGTCTGGTTGTGCCAACTTCCAACGCTCCGCTTTGTGGCACTTTCATTTCCCATTCCCAGAGGAAATCGATAATCGGGCACCGCTGCCGTGTGTGGCTCAGATGGCGCTGCCTAAGTGTCCCACCAGCCACGGCTCAGCCTGCAGAGCTGAGAACCAGACTCAGCCCAGTTAGATGCAGAGGTAGAGGCTGTGCCCCCGGCCCTCGCGGCTGGGTTTCAGCCTTCTGCATGGCTGCACGCACCTTTTCCAAATGCTTAGGAAGGTTAGAGAATACACATACATTCTATTCCTAATGTTAGAGGCACATCTTAGTTTGTGCTTGGTCTTGTGTTGTTTTCAGTCTCCAGTGTTAAATTCGAACACTGTAATAGACAAATTAGTTAGACCAAGCTTTATTTTGATTTAGATAATCACTAAAGAAATCGAAGCAAATGAATGGAAGAAAAAATACGAAGAGACGCGACAAGAAGTCTTGGAGATGAGGTCAGATTGGAAGCTGGGGTGGGGGTTCAGCCAGAGCCCTTTCACAGAGGCCGTACTGAGAGTCGAGGCCGTGTCCTTGGCCCTCACGGTGGGGCTGAGCCACAAGGGACCGGTCCTGGACTCCAGTGGTGCAGCTTGTCTCAGATTCTTCAGAGCTTTACATATAAGCAGAACCCACATATTTCTTTTTTTTAGTGGAATTGAAGATCGACCCCCAAGAACTCTCACCACTAAGCTGCTTACTTCTCTAGCCCGCTTACTTTTTAATTTTTAAATTTTTATGTATCAGTGTTTTGTTTGGTTTTGTGGTACTGGGGATTGAACCCTGGGCCTTTCCACTGAACTATGGCTCAGCACTGTTTTGATCAATCTTTTTTTTTTTTTTTTGAGACAGGGTCTCGTTTTGTAGTTCAGGCTGGCTCTGAGCTCACTATGTAGCCCAAGCAAGCCTAGAACTCAGCAATCCTCGTGCCTCTGCCTCCCGAGTGCTGGGATGACAGGCGTGAGCCACCACGCCCGGCACTGTGGTATGTGATATGTGGTATGTGGTACTGATTGCTGGTGGGCGTGAGTCTCCACACCCAGCATTGTATGTGGTTACCCGCGATTAAACTCAGGACCTTGCGCTTGCGAGGCAGGCGCCAGAACCACTGAGCTAACCCTCCGGCCCCTGTTTTGATTAATCTTGAGACAGGACCTCACTAAGTTGCCCAGGCTGGTCTCAGCTCGGTGACCCTCCTGCTTCAGCCTCCCGGAGTGTTGAGATTATAGGCCTGTGTGTCCATGTCCCAGCTTCCTGAGATCTAGCAACACTTCTCTAACTTTCATTGTTTATAAATTTTGTTCTGATAATATATTTTTTCTTATTTAGGAAAATCGTGGCTGAATATGAAAAGACCATTGCCCAAATGATTGGTAAGGAGGAAGCTTTCTCCTAGGGCACGAGCCACAGGCTCCATCTCAGTTCTGGCAGCTGTAGTTGGGGTGGATTATGAAGACCCAGCATTTCCTTCTCGCAGCTGTGAAGACGCTGGCACATTCAGTGTCTGGCGGAGCCTCTCCCTCTTAGTGCAGTGAGGCCGAGGGTCCCATTTAGGAAAAACAGCTGTTATCCGATGCTTGGCTGCTGCGCTGGGGGCCAGCAGGGCTCTGTGGCCACTGCGCTGCCGGTCTCAGGCCTTTCCACCTCGCCCGTGTGGCTGCAGGGGCTGCCTGGCCCGGACCCGCCTCTGCCTCTGTCTCTCCTCTGGGTGTCCAGGGCGTGTGTGCACCTCTCCCTCCTCCCTGCCTCCCGCTCCCCCTCCTCCCTGCCTCCTGCTCTCCCTTTCGCCCTGTCTGTGATGCATAAGCATTGCATATATTTCTGGGTTACAGTACGAGAATTCCAAACATGAATACGGTGTGTAATGATTAAACCAGGATAACTTAGTATTTTCATCTCAGCTGTTTAACATTTGTTTGTATCTCCTGTATTCTAGCACTTTATGAGCTATATAGTAAATTGTAGACAGTGGTCACCCCTGTGCCGGGGAACCCCTAGAGCTTGCCCCTCCTGTCGCCCTGATTTGGCCCTCACTGCCTGGCCTCCCTCCGCCCTCCCACCTCCCTGCTCTCTGCCCTGTTCTCTACTTCTGTGAAGTCAGCGTCTTAGCTGCTACGTATGACCACACACATGCGATATTTGTCTTCCTGGGCCTGACTGATTCCATTTTAGCCTACGGTTCTCTGACCGGGTTCTGCTTCACATGGACAATAATCCTGCCTCTGCCCTGGTGACCCAATTACCTCCTCCCAACACTGTCACCCTGAGGAGTAGATCCCCACCTGGGACAGAGGGTGGGAGCATAAACACCACGGTAAGAGGACTGCAGATCATGACGCAGCTCGGCTTGTCTGCCTCTTACCCCAGGGTAGCTGCACACACCGAGTTGTGGCCCCCGAAACATTGTTCCTAAGGCACGGAGAGGACCAGTGCCTGCCAGCCCCTGGGCAGAGCCTGCTCATTGGCCTGCAAGCGTGCAGCCTTGTCTCATGCCCTCCTGTGTAAAGACACCTTACTTGATACATTCAGCTCATTGGTTAGCGTCAAACCCACTGCTGACCCTCTCTGAGTAGAGCTTGCTCACCCCGTGTCTTGGGGCACATCACAGCTGCTTCGGCCTTGGAACACTGGTCAGCGCTTCAGCACCAGCTTTTCAGGTCGTTTTGCATAACACGGTCATCAGCAGAAAACACTAGACTGCAGAATATGGCATCGTGACCGCAGAAAGGTCACTGGTTCATGGTGTGGAACAAGATGGCAGAACATCCCCTGGTTCACCCTCAAGAGAGAGTGTGTACTTCAGAGGAACAAAACTTTAGTTTTAGGTCCAAAACTGACTGCAGAAGCCCGCGAGTATCGATAGATTTGAGCAAGTAGGCAAACTATGAGGTAGAGACAGTAACTAGCAAGGATCCGCTGTAATGGCTGGTCTTCTGTGAGAAGCTGTCTGTGCGTGCAGCGGCCAGTGCGTTGTGGGCCACTGCATCTCGGCGCCTGCTCGGTGGAGTCCTGTCCTGGCACGCTGTCTCTGCCCAGAGGAGTTGGTAGCTCCCTCCGTCAGAGCCGGGGTGCCTTACAGAGCGTGGTGTTCCATGGCCCTGCTAGTGCGCGCGGTCAGAATCACCTGTTTAAACAGAATCACCTGTTTATTTTTTTTAATTTTCATTCCTTAGGGCTGGGGATTTAGCTCAAGTGGTACCGCACCTACCCTGGACACACAAGGGCCCAAGTTTGATCCCCGGTAGTGGGGTGAAAAAAGGATTGGCTCCCTAGGTAGAGCGGGTCTGGTTTTCCTCAACACGTGTACTAAAGAGAGTTCCTGCGCTCCCCTCCCTTCCTGTGGGGCTTGTCCTCCCGTCCGCTGCATCCTCAGTCCTGGTGGCCACATGGCTCCAGTCCTCTGCCCAGCTCTGGCCTCAGAGGGAGGCCCTCCTGCCAGCCCAGCCCGCCCCGCCCTGCCCCTCTCTCCCACCCCTTGCCGTCGTCACCACGGGAATGTAAGTCCTTAGGAAGAGAATCCCACAGTAATCAAGGCTGTGTCCGCACGCCGAGAACACAGCTGGGCTCGCAGAGCAGCTGTTAGCTCTCGGTGGAATAAACGCGCCAAAGTAACCAGCATTGCTTTTGACTGGTGATTCCCAGAAGACGAGCAACGGACCAGCATGACTTCGCAGAGGAGCTTTCAGCAGCTGACCATGGAGAAGGAGCAGGCGCTGGCGGACCTGAGCTCTGTGGAAAGGTCCCTGTCCGACCTCTTCCGGAGGTACGAGAACCTGAAAGGCGTGTTGGAAGGCTTCAAGAAGGTAATGCGTCCTTTTCCGTGTCTGTCCCTGACTCGTGCATCTCTTGGTAGTGGAGTGGCACACGTGTGTACAGGGCTGGGCGGGCGGCCTTTGGTGTGGCTCTTGGTTTGTCTCTGCTCCAGTGAAGATGGCTTTTTTCTAGTTTCTTCTCACCGTGGTTGTCCAGGTGGCAGCTGGCCCACGCGGTGGTACGTGTTGATCATTTCTACGGGGCCAGCCCAGGAAACCCCAGACCTATCCAGACTAGGAGGACAGAGGACAAGGCCTGGAGCCCTGAGGCCTTCGCAGGGTTCTCATTGTTCTTTTTGGTGTGTGTTTTGGTGGCACTTGAGAGAGAACTTCCTTCACATCAAGCTACAGCCCAGCCCGTCTTTATATTGAGATAGATTGCTCAGGCAGGTTTTGAACCTAAGATCCTTCTGCCTCAGCCTCCCACTGTGCTGGCATTACAGAGGTTTGGCCCCACACGTGACTTAGGAGTGTTGTTTTTTGTTTTTTGGGTTTTTTTTTTTTGTATTAGGGATCGAACTTGGGACCTTGTGCTTTGGGAGCAGTTGCCGGAGCCACTGAGCTAAATCCCCAACCAAGAGTGTTTTTTTTGTTCACTCACCTTTTCAGTATTAGAAAAGCAAGAACGATTCCATATCACCGAGAAAACCCAATCTGCATATTCTAGAAGAAATGAAATATAATAATTTAGTTGCATGTTATCAGAAACATCTTTGCAGTGCTGAAACTCATGTGATCCATGTGTGTCTGTCTGCGTATGTGTGTGTATATGTATGTGTGTGTGTTGCTAGAAGTCCAACCTGTGGCCATTCACATGGTAGCTAAGTGCCTTACTACTGAGTCTTGGCCCTATTCTTCGAAATTCTTTATTTTCACATGAAATAAAAATGAAGAGTGGGAAAACCACCATTTAGTTTTGAACAAGTGTCTTCCTTAAAAAGGTGTATTGGTTAGAGCTGAACCCCACTGTATGGTACTGAATATCAGCAAAGAAAGAAATTATGTAGAATGTGTTCAGTTAGAATTGCATGTGCCTGTTCATATCTGAATTAAAGTTTTTTCCATTTTTAAAAAAGTGAATTTTTACACATGGTACATTATTAGTAGAAGAAAAACAGAATCACCTGTTTATTTTTTTAATTTTCATTCTGGAACAGAATGAAGAAGCCTTGAAAAAATGTGCTCAGGATTATTTAGCCAGAGTCAAACAAGAGGAGCAGCGATACCAGGCCCTGAAAACTCATGCAGAGGAGAAACTAGATAGGTGAGTACACAGTATGGTTTGTCCTTGCTGTGTTGGAGATGAATCTCATTGTGTAGTCAGGCAAGTTTGACTCAGCACCGTCACCAGGCCTCGACCCCCAGCTGCAGGGGCAACAGGCATGTTGGGAAATACAAATTTCTTTTTTTTTTTGAGACAGGGTCTCACTTTGTAGTTCAGGCTAACTCTGAGCTCACTATGTAGCCCAGGCAAGCCTCGAACTCAGCAGTCCTCCTGCCTCTGCCTCCCGAGTGCTGGGATGACAGGCCTGAGCCACCACGCCCGGCACTGTGGTATGTGGTACTGATTGCTGGTGGGCGTGAGTCACCGTGCCTAGAATTGTTGGTTACTGGGATCAAACCAGATACCTTGCGCTCTAGGCATGCGCTGGAACCAGTGAGCTAAATCTCAGGCCGAATTTCACTTTTCATAGTGGTGGAAGGAAACCTGCAGAAACTTTTGTTTTGTTCTCAGTACTGGAGACTGAACTCAGGTTCTTGGGCTTGCAAGGCAGCTGTGGTACTGCTGAGCTACGTCCTGGGCTAGTACTTTGTTTTTGTTCTAAAGTTAGCCATGTACATTTGCTGCCTGTATTCCTATTTGTAAAACTTTTGCTTTTCTTTCTCCTTGCTCCCGTTGGTCTACTATAAAAGGTCTATTTTATGCCCTTTCAGTCCTTCCTTTGTGTCACATTCTACTCAAAATGGTTGTTTTTGTTTTCCTTAAAAGGACAGTGACATAATAGTATTGGAATCATAAGTGTGTAAATTTCCTTTTACTTACTAGTGGATGTCAAGGTCATTTTTTTCATGTCAGAAGATATAACTCAGTCTAATTATTTTTATTAGATAGTAGAACTATGAGTCTTTTGGGCTTTTTTGTTTTATGGAATAGGATCACACATGTAGTTTAGGTTTGCCTTGAACTCTTTGTGTGGCCCAGGCTGGCCTTAAACTCACGGCAGTCCTCCTGCTTCAGCCTGGCTGAGATTACAGGGCTGCACCACCACGCACAGCTGTTTTCCTTCTTTCTTTTTTCAAACATTTTTTATTAATAGGCAGAGTCTCAAACTTCTTTCTGTTATAACAGTGCTGTACTGAGCAGAGTTTTTCTATGAATAGACAGCTAAAAATGGAATTTCTGATCAGAGGACATGTACAAGAAGAAAACCAAACTAAGACTAAGGAAACCAGAAAGTGTGTCCATTGAATTTTTATTAATTGGAATTGCGTTACATAGGTCAGTGATGCTTGCCTTTTCTCCGGTCGCGTGTCAGTCTCACGGAAGTCGCCCTGACTCCAGCTGTGCCTGATGCAGATTTTCTGTCTCTTTTCTATAAACAAACACCATCCACAGAGCCAACGAAGAGATCGCTCAGGTTCGCACAAAAGCAAAGGCCGAAAGTGCGGCGCTGCACGCCGGACTGCGGAAAGAGCAGATGAAGGTGGAGTCCCTGGAGAGGGCCCTGCAGCAGAAGGTACAGCCAGCGGCTCCGCCCAGAGGGCCATCCGAGCCCCCCCCCCCCCCCCCCCCCCCCCCCCCCCCCCCCCCCCCCCCCCCGTCCCCACGGGCCGTCAGTGCCAGGCCTGGGTGTGCTGTGCACCAGGGCTGGGAGCGTGACCTGACTCGCAGGGAAGCAGACAGTGCTCACCGTGAGCCTTCTGGCCCGTCGTCTGAGCACTGTCCCCAGGCGGGCCGCAGACAGGAAGTGCGTCTCAGGGTCCCTCCTCTTGTTTGTGTCTTACGCAGGAGTGAGGTTATCTTGTCCCTTGGTAGCTTTAGGCCACGGGTTCTCAATTAGGGGCAATTTCGCTTTTCAAGGGACATGAGGCAATGTCTGGAGACTAATTGGTTGTTGTGACTGGGAGATTCTACTCAAGTCAAGTGACCCTGCCAGACGGCCCCCTGTGTGAAGGACAGCCCCACACCGGAAGTGTGGCCGTCCGTGTGTCAGCGGTGCTGCTGTGAGAGCTCTGCCGGGGTGAACCCGAGTCCGCGCAAGCACCCGTGCCACACAGCAGTGCCAGCTTTGCTCTTCCCTCTCACCAGCGCTTCCCTCACCCATCCCGTGTACACACCTCGGTACCCCGGGGCTCCTCAGACCCCGGGGCCTTGGTATCTGGGAGAGATTTAAATAGTTTATTTCTAGCAGGTACCGTAGTTCTTCCTGTGGTATCAAGAAAATCTGGGAACTAAGAGGTTAACAGTCCAGCTCCAGGCATCTGGGACCACGTCTGTGTCACTCGTCACTCGGTCTAAGCCTGAGTGCGGCCGCTCTCCTGGGGGAGGGTCTGTGGTCTCAGAAGGTCCCAGATGCAGGAAAACGAATTACTTGGGAGAATCTAGCCGGCCTTGGGACTCGAGCTGTAATTGCGTTTATCTCAATACAACAGTGGCCTGCACAGTCATTCCTCTGTCTTTCAGAACCAAGAAATTGAAGAACTGACAAAAATCTGTGATGAGCTAATTGCAAAGCTGGGGAAGACTGACTGAGATCCCTCCCGTCAGCTCAGCAGATCTCCACTTGGCTGCTTGTGTTGTGACCATAGTTAATCTTGCCTTATCTGGAAATAACCGCCCCTTTGCAGAGAAAAAGACAAATCCTTTATAAGAAGCACACGGCTCCTGCTGCCTGCCCCGCTTTGCTGCGATGCAAGAGCCCGGAGGAGACCGGGCGCAGCCCTGGGAAGGAGCCTGGGACGAAGGCCGGGATCTGGGGTCTGGACGGCTCTGCCCGCCGTCCCTGAGCCAGGCCACCGAGGGCCGTCTGAGGTTTCTGTCTTTCTGTCCTCGCATCCTCTTTACTTCTCCCAGATTTGTTTGATTTGTATTTTGTGGCTACTATTTATGGTCATCTCTTCTACCACCTGTCTGTGATATTTTTCTGACCTGTCTGATCTATTCATTTTTATTATCAGCATTTTCGTCAAAGGAGGCGATTTGGCCAGTTGTTAGTTTCAGCTTATAAACAGGAAGCACCTTTTGTACACAGTGTCCACTGTCACATACATACCGACAGATGCTGCTGCTCTTCCCTGGGATCCTGTTGGTCAGGGGTGTCTCTGTAGAAGAGCGATTTCCATAAATGTAAAACCTAATTTGAAACAAAGCCCTGATTCCAAATGCCAATTTGAGAATTTGGGTGCCAACTGCTATGGTACATGTCTGTAGTCCCAGTTATTCAGAAGGCTGAGGCAAGAGGATTCCTTGAGCCTGTGGGTTTGAAACCAGCCTTGGCAATTTAGGGAAGCTTTGGCTCAAAACAGGAGAAGGGGGAGATCACAAAGGTGACGCCTGCAGAGGGTTTCCCAGCTGAGGAGTCTTTGCTGTACGTTTTGTTGGCCTGGTATTTGGACACCCTCACACGTGACGGCAGTTCGTCCTAGGGGTCAGCCCTGAGTCGTCAGTGCTGTTCACCAACAGCAGCACAGGACTCGCTCAGCTTCGGCTGGGAAATGTGCCCTGGAAGCGTTTGGTCCCTTCTGCTTCCATTTTTTATGCAGATCCAACAGCTCACCTTTGGCATCTCTTTGAAATATGCCAAGATGATGTACTTGTGAAAGTAGACTAGATGATCCTATTTAATGAAAAGGTCATTGTAGCCAGAAACGGGTTGTTTGTTTTTACAGGCTTGGCATGTTGCTCCTCAGATGTTAAACGTAAAGTTTAAGGTAGAATTTTAACAAAGCAGGGAGTAAAAATCTTGTGAGCCCTTCATGTCTCAGCATAGTTTGAGTATTTTTAAACAAAAATAGTTGAACACCACGGAAGGCCATGTGAGGAGGAGTCCATGCTCACAAAACCTCAAGCTCTTCCTGGCCTTGGCTCCGAGCAGTGGGCAGTGGTGCCCCTGATGGACCCTCTCCACTGGGTCGGCTATGCCACAGCTGTGTGCGTGTTCAGGGCGCTTCTTCGTCTAATCCCGCAGCCCGGAAGGATTCCCGGCACGCGCACCGTGTTCGGTACCCGTGCTTTCCTACTTCTCTTGTGAAACTTGCGTGGGCCAGCGTCGGCCAGGAAGCGTGCCTCGTCCTGAGTGTATTTCCTTACACCGTGTTACTCACGCGGTGCAGTCTTTAGCCCCAGGGAAGCCAGTGACGTGTTTTAAAGCCAGAAGTCATGTTTCACCAATACACATCGATTATAATTGGTGCTTAGGCTATATTTTAAAGCCTATTGTCTTAACATTTTGTAAAAACAACAACAACAAAAGAACAGAAGTCATCTGTGGTTAGAGAAGTGGCTTGACAATCACTTGGGCTTGGAAGCAGTCACGGTGGCTTATTGTGAATCTGCCCCATGGTCCCAGTCTCGAGTCCCAGTGTCTCCTGGCAGCGTGGCCAGTTTCCTTCTAGTCCCCTCCCACAGGGGCATCGATGCTACTACAGTTTGCAGAAACTACGAAACCACCTGCTGCTGCGTTTTGTCGACATCTCTGTATTTACTTATTTTATATCAGTCTTTTAAGTCAGGCACGGTTTATAATGGTTAGTCACTTGCTTGTTTTCTTTTCAGTAGTTTTTTGCAGTGCTAGAGATCAAACCTGGGGTCTTGGACGAGTCAGGCGAGCACTGGGCCGCCGAGCCCCGTCCCAGCCCCGTGCCTGTCTTCTCAGGCTTCCTGTGTCCTCCAGAAGGATGCGCGTTGGGACGAGGGTGGAGCTGCTAGCACCCGGGCCAGGGATGCCCCGAAGACACGGCCCGCGAGGGGCCCCTGCACGGGAGCTCGGAGCGCCTCCCTCAGGGTGTGGTGAGGAGTGTCCGCCATCCTCCTCAATAGATCCCTCCGGCAAGACAGCCACAGCGCGTACAGCTGGCACGCCAAGATAATGACTAGGTGAAAGCTGGCCATGGTGGCAAAGAATTGTAATCTTAGCACTCCAGGAGGCTGAGGCAGGAGGATCACAAGCTTAAGCTCTGTCTCAGAATTTTGAAAAAGGCAGGAGATGTAGCTCAGAATGAAGGCCATGGGTTCAAGATCAGAAAAAAGGGTAGATGGGATGAAAATACTAGGCAAAAGGAACAATATCTCTTTTCTTTAGAAATAAGCACAGCACCCTCCCCCCCTTCCAAAAAAACAAAAAGCAAAAAGCTTTTGCACTGTGCCAAATAAGAACATAGTCTAGGGCAGATCATGATGGGGAAGCTTTCGGGGCTCTCAGTGATGCTGGCAGCCAGCCCTGTGGTCCCCGCTGCGGGTTCACCACTGCTGGGCTAGGGTCTCTTTCAACCGTGAGGGCCAAACAAGACCTGTTCGCAGAGCGGCAGGGCACAGGGGAAGCTGCGGGCGGGGCAGGGTTTGGGAGTCGCCGAGTGACCGAGTGACCTCGCTGCGCCCGTGCGTCCAGAGCCACTCCCTCAGCTTCTCACTGTGTCGGGGCAGGACCACCGTGAGCCAGCAGGTGCAGCACAGGCCACGCAGGCACGCTCACACCCAGCCTCACCCTTGCGGGCGAAGCCCTGGCACCACAGAGGTACCTGCTGCTCGGCCTCTGCAGACCCGGCACAGACGGCAGGAAACCGAGGCCTTGGAGGCCTCTGGCTTCCCCGATGCTGGCACTCAGGACGCCAGGGGCACCCAACGCTCAGAGCCTGTGCGACTTGGGCCGCGCCAACCGCTGACGGGGTAGACAGCGCTCCCTGGAGCCGGAGTCAGGACGTCCCCGGAGGACGGAGTGTCCCGCCGCCCCTTCTCTTTCCTCTCTGGTTTCCTGAGCTGTTTCCTCGCAGCACCGTGGCCCTGTGTGTGCACTGTTCTCAGACTTGGCCTTTCCTGTCCTCTTGTCGGGAAGAGGGAGAGTGGGTGTTGCAAGATTAAGTGATTCAGGCGAGGGATCTTAAAGTAAAGATGTATATATTCTGAAGAATTTTAAAGATAGATAACAGATTTCTATGTGCTTCTTAAAGAGTAAACATAGTCTGGGAATCCCAGAATGTCAAGCCAAAGGTCTAAGACGTCCTGTTCTTTCAGAGATTTTAATTAAAAGGTCTTGATGGAGATTTCTTTCCAAAAACCTCTCACTGGACTCCAGATTCCAGCTATTTGGGAAAAGCAGTTTATGAGACTGGGGTGTAGGTCAGCAGAGCGGAGCTTCCTGGCCTGTGTGGGACCTGGGGCTCCCTTCCTCGGGGCTGTGCTGACAGGAACAAGAGTGTGCGCTTCAGCCCTTGAGGGGCACACAGCAGAGAGCGGACTCGAGGCCGCGGGCTCCTCGGAAGGGTCTCCGGCCACGCACGCGGCAGCCTTCTCTCGTGCTAGAGCTTGCGTTCTGGAGACTACAGGTGGCACTTTCCGTAGGTTTTTGTCCAGTGCAATCCCATTTCTGTGCCTCTTCGCATGCGGTTAGATTTGGACAGACGATTCCTAAGGAATGACCTTAGTAACTGTAATATGGTTACAGCTATTATATAAATATATATTCTGGCTATAGTTCTAATATGGAGATGTGTGCAATGCTGGCCTGTGGTGGCCTGTACAACACTTCAACCTGTCCAGGAGAGGCCACTCACCATCAGCGTGGCCTGACCTTCCCAGTGCCACCTCTTCACGTTGCCAGTTGGGTGTCACTGTCTCTGCCCTGCTGGTCGGTGGCATCTGGAATATGCAGTGCTCCAAACAGTGCTTCCTACTCAGATAATCAGCTGTTGTTCTAGATTTAGGCATCGTTTTCCAGAAGCCACGCCCAGGCCAGATGCCACAACGTGGGCCTCTGTCCGCCCGGCCAGGGACAGGAGCGGGCACCTGTGCACCTCGGAGGTGGCCATCGCCCTCTCTGGCTGTAGCCAGCATGCATGTGCCAGTAGGTGCCCTGTACTCATGTGGCGGGAAGTAGACGCCCACCACACATCTGCCTGTGTCCCGGGCACCCTGGGTCTCGGGAGGAGCCTGCGTCTGGGGGCAGGCGCTGCTTTGACTACTGCTGTCCGGATCGTGGCATGTGGAGTAATCATCTACATAAATTTTATATGCATAGTAGTTTCCCTTTTTATATGTCAGGTAAATATTTGTAAAAGTTATACTTACACAAATGAAATTATTCTAATGATTACTAATATATTTTTTCCATGTTTCATCGCCCGAATAAATTCTGTTTAGCACTGTTAGATCTGTGCGTGTGTGCATGTGTTATTGTTGGTTTCTCCTGATTGGGCATTGTTTTATCCCCAGGTGTGAAAATCTGCGGCAGCTTCAATTTATGAGTTCCCTGTTTGTCTAAAAATAGAAGCTTTACCTGTGCTCGTGCTGCGGCGTTATGCGATCGGCTGGGTGTGTAATGAAAAACAGGACAAACTTTGGGGTTCAGACCTCGTCATAAAGAGGTGACTGTGACCCAGCACCTTCTGGCGGAAGTTCCTGGTTTTACAGAGAGTGGCAGCGTGCCCGGCTTTTCCCCCAGCCCGGCCCGTGGGTTCCGACTGTCCGAAAGCCGCCGGGAGGCCACTTCACAGCCCGCTGA
Source organism: Thryonomys swinderianus (assembly GCA_004025085.1). NCBI lineage: Eukaryota > Metazoa > Chordata > Mammalia > Rodentia > Thryonomyidae > Thryonomys > Thryonomys swinderianus. The sequence continues at coordinate 48,930 of PVIC010006328.1, forward strand.
CGGTGCTCGAAGTTTTATCCTGGGTCTCTCCCGGGCCGATCCCAGGAAAGCCGTTCTCAGTATTGGCCAGGCCAAGTCTGTGCCTCTCTGCTTCCCGGCAGAGCAGAGAAGGAGGGGCCACGGACCGCGCCCTGCCGAAGTGGGTCTGGAACGCCGGGAGGCCGCCCCGGCAGAAGACAGACAGCGGGAGGGCAGACACTGCTCTGGTTCGCGGTGGGGTGGGACCCGAAGGGGACCTGTGGAGGGAACGCGCTGTGGCTCAGTCCCGGCAGTTCCTGGAAGGCGTGTCCCGCCAGCTCCTGAGCGCCCAGGCCCTGCCAGGCCCTGAGGGAGGCCCTGCGCCGTGGGAGGCTCACCGCGAAAACTCGGGTGCGAGCTGACCTTAGAGTTTTATTTTCAGGCAACTGAAGGCCACCAGCATTTCCCACACTTTAGAACTAGGGGACCATAAAGTCATCGCAGTAAAAGGCTGTCTTTTTCTGTGCTGAAACTGAAGCTGGCCTTGACCATGCTGGGCAGGTGACCCACACAGGGCCGTGTGCTGGTGGCGCCAGTATTTCCATAGCCGTGAAGTCACCGCACAAGCGAAGGGTGAGTATTGGTTGATGCAGTGGCAGATGGGAATGTATGTGTACTTGGTCAGGAAAAAACTTCTTGCTGTGGCTAGTGTTCAGAGCATGGAAATGTCTGATCAGGCAGCTGAGTTCCTTTTATCTTATAAACTGAGGCCTGGAGACAGTGATGCAGCCAGAGTTGTATGTTAGTGAATACTGTTGTCGTCAAAATGGGCAAAAAGAATTGACAGACCTCTTAAATTCTTGAAATCCAAGTCCTCCCGGGTGCGGACAGTAGTTGTGTCGTCCCCAAGTGGGTAGGTATTGGCCAGTACAGTAAGTTCCCGACTTGGAATTGAGAACACGTGTAAGTTGGATTCATTCATAACTGAAGTTGGATTTACTCGTATCTTACACAGAACTGCTGTGGAAGTTAGCGACTTGCGTATTTGTAAGTCAGGGACTTACTGTATTGATAAAGGGAAGGATAGATGTGCCTCCCAAACCTGCTAGATGTCCAAAGCATGAGTCTTTGTTCTCTAAAATCAAAGAATGAACTAGGAATGATGAAGGTTAGAAATAGAAAAAGTTGATTGAGAGAGACCTTTTGTCTAAGAGACGCAGAAGAGGGACCAGAAACTGTTGGCCGCCCGCCCTGTTTCTCGGGGTGGGGGCGTTATGGGACCAAGCTATGAGGTGAGGCAGGTTCAAGGCGGAATAAAACTAGGTAATATGGGTCTAATGAGAAACCACAAGGTGGACAAAAGTGTGATCAACCAATAAGATTATGACACGTAGAGTGACTTAGGTGAGTATGATTACCTTGGAATCCAGGGGGAGAGCAGCGGGTCCCGTGCACAGGACCTTTCGTGGAGGAGGTAAAACCTTGCCCCTCCCCCCTCGGGCAACTGATGCCTATGTAGAATGTCAGTCACTGCTCCCAGCCTTATGGGGAGCAGAGTGCGTGATAGTTTCTCTTCTTTGATAGCACTGGCCTTCAGTGAATGTGTCTAGATTATCCTCCATGTTGGCTCCTCTCAGGCCTGTCCTAACTGCCTACAAAATATCTAATTAACTTACCTTTCTACAGTAGTATCAAATACATTTATTACCCTTTTTTTGGCTTTTTAAGACAGGCCTCTAGTTGAGGCTGTGTAGTTCTCATGTTGATCCTCCTGCCTCAGCCTTCCAGGTACTGGGATTATAGGTGTGCAGCGTCAGAAAGCCAGCAGGTACCTTCTTACACATTCCTCATTCATTTGCCAAATACAGTATTAGTACATTTGAAGAGTGAAAGTCAAATGTGAAAAACAGGGACAGTTGATTGTGGAGAAATCATTTTTTGGGTTTAAAATTTCATTTAAATGTAAGTGCTGTGCGACTGAAAGCATCCCTTGAAAGCAGAAGAAAGCCGTTCCTTGTCTTCCTTTCTTGGCTCGGTCATGTTCTAGGTCGTTTTAAGTAAACTGTGGTACCGGAGGGTTTGGGACACCATGGTGTTCTTGCAGACAGCTAGGTTGGCTACACGGCCTGGCCGCCAGGAGTGAACCCGAGACAGGAGAGAGACATTCACTGAAGGTCAGCATTATAAAGAGAGAAAACGTACTCATTCACTTCCCCTAGAGATAAAGAACAGTGATTGATATTCTAAATTGACATCCATCTCCCTAGCCCATTGCCTTTCTAGAAATTCCTTGTTTATTCCATGTACACAGCTTATTTTCCCTTTTGATCCCCTTCTCACCAATATTACCTGTAATAGTTTTGTCCCGTCCTAGGCCCACCTTGTGGTTTTGAATTGGATCTGGTTAGTTAGCCATAGTTTCTTTATGGTTTCAGGGATTGGACTCCAGCCCTTGCCCTTGCCCGGCAGGTGCAGTACTCCTGAGCCACCTCCCTGGCGGATGGCTATAGTTTTGTCCCACTTTTACCCACCACCACCTCATGGCTTTGCTCCATAAAAACCCCTGGTCCTGAGTTGCCGGCCGCTTGTGCCTCCGACGGTCTCGGATGCAGAGCCGACCCTCGCAGAGCTCCGGAAGCAGCATGGCGGTGTCTCCTGTGTGGGGCTCCCTGGGAAGTCCTGGGCCGGCGTCTCCGAGGACCCTGGCGTCTGCCCGCGCGCAGGGGAGGCTCGGAGGGCTGCGCAGAGGAGCCTGAGCCTTCAGCTGAGTGACTTGAGTTCCAACGAGCTCTCCACGAAGCGAGTTCGTAAGTCAAGGGCCCACTGTAAATGACTAAGATCGCTGAGAACCTAGAGCTTCTTGAAGTTTTCAGAGGCTGGGAGTGTCGCTTGGCTTGGTGCTTCCTACCGTGTAAAGGGCCTTGGGTTCAACCCTGGCACCACTAAACAGTAACTCACATGGCGACTCCTCCTTGAGCCGCGATTGTGAGCTATTAGGCATCTCAGAACAGCAGCCCTTTGGAAACTTAGAATGGCCCGACTTTGTTCTTTGAATGGAGGCTGGACGGTAGAGAAACTGCGCGTGAGCTGGAAAGGAGTGAAAATCCCGATACGTGTTACAGTCCGTGAAACAAGGTTCCCGTGATGCCTGGTTTTTTTCCTTTGCCAAAATGTCCTGTCCCTTCGAAGCCCTGAGCCCAGAACAGACTGAAGTGTAGCGAGGCGACAGAGATCACCTTTCTTCCCACAGACAGGAGGAGGCTCCTGCCCCTCGCGTTTGCTGGCGCGGGTTCCACCACCGTGCAGGTGAGGCGATTTTCTTAAACCCAGGGGAAGAGCTGAAGCCAAGACGCAGCCCAGCCAGGAAGGCGCAGCTGGCTCTTCAGCCTCGGACCCGGGGCGCCTGCTCCTCGGCCTGCGCACACCAGGACGCCCTTGGGAACCCGCCGCCGCCCAGAGGAGCCCTGTTCCCTGAGCGTCGCTCTGGCTTCGCCTTACCGCAGCCGGACCCCGGGGGTTCCAGGGAGCCTTGGGAGGCGTGGCAGAGCCAGCAGTGGGACCCGCCAGAGGCTTGGGGAAGTAGCTCCAGTGATCCTTCTTTTCGGGTCCCTTGGCTTTTTTTTTTTTTTTTAATTACTAAGGATTGAACCCAAGGCCTTCACTAATGAACTACATCCCCAGCCTCATTTTATATTTTGAGACTGCGTGATGCCAAGTTGCCCAGACTGGGTTCAAACCTGCGATCGTCCTGCCTCAGCCTCCCAGAGTGCTGGGGTTTCAGGTGCCTTGTCTCATGCATGGAGGGCTGAGGGTCACGTTCTTCCGTGTGTCTGTTTCCCGTTCCGACTGAGAGCTCGGGCAAAACCTGCCTGCGGCTGACAAGTCTCCCAGCAGGGCCGGGTGGGGCCGGCCTTCCCCCTGGGGCACTCGCAGAGCTGCTGTTCGGAAAAGGATTCCTGCCCGCCCGGCAGGAAACTGGGACCAGCCTCGCCTCGCATCTCCTCATGCCTTGCATCCTTCCTCTGCCGGCGGCTCCTCTCTCCCAGCCTGCGTTGTGTCCGGAGGAGAAGGACTGGGTTGGGGTCAGCCGCCGCTCCTGCAGACGCACCGGGAGTGCAGCTGCGCCCGTGAGAGGGGTCGGCCCGGTGTGTCGAGGTCTCCACGTGTGTGGTCACAACCACACGTGACCAGCCGCAAGGCACGGTACCGCCGAGAAAGGCATTTGACTCTAGACAAAACAAGCGCGCTTAGGTGATTTTGTGCATGCCAGGGTTGCCAGTAGTTTGCTAAAATGCCAGCACCATGCAGTTCTTTACAGGCACAGGCAGCAATGAACGTGACTTTGGCTTCTCAGGCTGTCTGGTACTTAATGCAGTTTGTCTTTTATTCCATCCTGACTTCCAGGCGCCTTTTCTTTCTTTCCAGCTGACTTTTATAATATCAATCGTCAGCAAATGTAAAATGTTTAAATGTAGAATAAATTTCCTCAGTTTGCAGTGTAGGTGTGTGAGTGGCCACTAGGCGGCGCTACTTCCAAGGCTTACCGTCTTGGGAGATATTTTTCAAACTAGATCAAAACCTATTTGGGAGACTAAGAAGAGAACAGAAAAGTAAAGCAAAGGCGCATTGTACGGGCAAGCAGGGAAGGGAAGGACTGTCCTGTGAAACACTACACTTACATCGTGTGTAGAGTGGATTGCCGTTTTAGCCTGTCATAGGTTAAAGGCTTGAAACATTTAAAACCACTGAAAAGCATTTAAAAGCCACTAAATCAAGGAGGGAAGTGTGGTTGTTGGACTGGTCGAGGGCTTTGTGGAAGGAGAATTTTTGTTTTGCATCATTCTGAAAAGGAATCTCATTATGTAGCCCAGACTGGTCTCGACCTCACAGTGATCTTCCTGCCTCAGCCTCCCAAGTGCTGGGATCACAAGTGTGTGCCATCAATCCCAGCTCTGTGGTATTTATTTTTAAAAATATACCCTGGGGAAATCAAACCCAGAGATCCTCCCATGGTAAGCATGTGCTTTACTACTGGGCTACATACCTAGCTCCTCTGTTTTTAAAAAGTAAGAGAGCATTAGTAACTGACAAGCACATTCGTGGTAACTTGAATCAAAACTTGAGGAACATGAAGCTGCATTCACAAAATGGCATGAAAATTCCTTTCCAACCTCAATTTGGACAGAAAGAAAGAGAGAGCTGGAGGAGGCTTATAAAGTACAAAACCCTGGAGACCTATGCTAAAAACAGAAAGTCTGTTTAATGAAAGAGGAGGAGGAGGAGGAGGAGGAGGAGGAGGCTCTTCTTCCCAGGACACAAACCTTCCTCCTGTAGAGGCAGAGGCCAGCCGACAGAAGACTCATTTCTATTTTGTACCCAGTGCTGAAAATTAACCTGACTCACACTGAAAAAATAAAAGCCCTGGGCTCAGGATGAGCTTAGAACCAGCACAAGGCCTGAGATTGTGTTCTGAGGCTGCAGAATTGAAGGAGGGAGGGAGGGGCAGAGGGGCGGAGGGAAGGAGGGAAAGCCTCTGTTAGAAGAATTCTTGACTTTTTTTTGGTTTTGTTGAGACGGGTCTCACTATGTTGCCCAGGCTGGCCTTGAACCCACGGCAGTCTGCCCGCCTCAGCCTCCTAAGAACTGGGTTTACAGGCGTGGGCCAGCACGCTCAGCTCTGTCCCCAGGTCTCCTGCCCACCCCCTCGTCCCTCTCACTCTGGCAGCAAGGGTGACTGTGCTCACACCAAACAGCAGTGTCAGGAGCGAGCATTTTCCAGCGAGGC
>PVIC010006329.1:0-54652 GCA_004025085.1 Thryonomys swinderianus
TTTTATAGAGTGGAATATTTCTATAGGAAACTTGGTGTGGGAATGTGATGAGGGGATGGAATAAATATGATACAGAAAGAAAATAAAAGAGCATGTATAAAGGGGGGAGGAGGGGGGAGTGGGTAGGGATATGGGTAAAAATGAGAATTAACTTGTGGCATATACTGGTACAAATTTCCCAATGTTATATGTGATTTTGAGATGTATATAAATTGTACCAATAAAGAATTCAATTAAAAAAAACTCTACTATAAAGCCGCTGTGATAAAAACTGCATGTTACTGGCAAAGTAACAGACCCGAGGACCAGTGGAATAGATTAGAAGACCCAGAAACAACTCCAGATACACTAAGCCACCTTATCTTTGACAAAGGAGCTAAACATCCCCAATGGAAGAAAGACAGCCTCTTTAACAAATGTTGCTGGAAAAACTGGGCTTTAGCCTGTCAAAAGCTAAAGCTAGACCTATCTCACATGCACAAAACTAAACTCACAGTGGATATGAGACTTAAACATTAAAACAGAAACAATAAGCCTGCTGGAAAACAGGCTAGGTAAAACTCTTGGAGACATTGGCTTAGGCAGAGACTTTATGAATAAAACCTCCATAACACAAGTACTCGCAGAAAGAATCAACAAATGGGATCTCATTCTACTGAAAAGCTTCTGCACAGCAAAAGAAGTTGCTGGCACTGCTAGAAGACAACCAACAACATGGGAAAGAATCTTTACTAGCTGTGTATCAGACAAAGGGCTATTATCAACAATATATAAAGAACTCAAACAGATCAGCCTCCCCAAGTTTAAAGACCCAATTCAAAAATGGGCAACTGAAATGAACAGACACTTCTCAGAGGCAGAAGTTAAAGCAGCCAAGAAACATATGAAGAAATGTTCAACATCACTGGTCATTCGAGAGATGCAAATGAAAACAACATTGAGATTCCACCTCACTCCACAAAGAATGGCCACGATCACAAAATCAACCAACGATAAATGCTGGCGTGACTGTGGGGAGAAAGGAACCCTTCTACACTGTTGGTGGGATTGCAGACTTGTACAACCATTGTGGAGATCTGTGTGGAGATTTCTCAGAAAACTAGGGCTAAGGGTCCCATTTGACTCTGCTATCCCCCTGCTAGGAATATACCCAAAAGAATTTAAAAACTCACATTGGAAAGACAGATGTACACCCTTATTCATAGCAGCTCAGTTCGTGATAGCTCAATCTTGGAAACAACCCAAATGTCCATCAAGTGGAAAGTGGATAAAGAAGATGTGGGTTTTTTATAAAATGGAGTATTACTCCGCCATAAAGAATGACAAGATCGATCCATTTAGGTGCAAATGGAGACACCTGGAGGATATACTAATAAGTGAAAACAATAGATCACAGATAGACAATTCCCGGATCTTCTCTTTGGCATGAACACCTGTAGATGCAAATGAGCTCTAGAAAGTAGGACAGCTTTTATAGAGTGGAATATTTCTATAAGAAACTTGGTGTGGGAATGTGATGAGGGGAAGGAATAAATATGATACAGAAAGCAAAAAGAGCATGTATAAAGGGGGGAGGAGGTATGGGTGGGTAGGGATATGGGTAAAAATGAGAATTAACTTGTGTCATATACTGGTACAAATTCCCTAATGTTATATGTGATTCTGAGATGTATATAAATTATACCAATAAAGAATTCAATTTTAAAAAATGAAAAAAAAAAAAGATTTTTCTCTGGTGGATTTGAAAAGACTTACTACCAGTAAAATAGTATGTGGATACAGAGATCACCATAAAGACAATTAAGCTATAATCTATGTCCTAAAATTTAAATCTATATTGTCTTTGGTTGTGATCGGTTGCAGGATATGACAGCGCGTGATCTACTACAGCAGAGATACACTCTTCCCAACGGAGACACAGCCTGGAGGTCCTCCCCGCTCGTGAGTGCTGCTCTGGAAGGCAAACTAGTCCTGCTGGATGGCATTCACCGGGTCAATGCTGGCACACTGGCTGTGTTGCAGAGGTTTGTGTGAGTTAGTCTTACACAAAGTAAAACCATATGTGTGTACGTGCACAAATACATACATAGACAGCATTCCAATTTAAGCAGTAACCATGAAGTTTTCTCAGGGTTCCTTCTATAAAACTAGATTATGCAGAGCTCAGGCATTTCATAATCCTGTATCAAGTAGACAGATTATTGTTTTTAAATAAATTATGATAAAACTCCAAATAATGAACGTTCAGCAAAATAATACTACCTTAGCAGAATTGTCTGTGTAAGAACTGAAGAGATGAAACTTTGTAGTAACTTGGAAAGACTTTATATGTGGAGATTTTTGTCCACAGCTGAAGTTTCTTTTTTCTTTTCTTTTCTTTTCTTTTTTTTTTTATACAGGGTCTTGCTTTGTAGTTCAGGCTGGCACTGACTTCACTACGTAGCCCAGCCAAGCCTTGAACTCAGCAGTCCCCCTGCCTCTGCCTCCTGAGTGCTGGGATTACAGATGTGAGCCACCACGCCTGGCACCACAGTTGAAGTTTCTGTTTTGTCAGAATCATAACTTTTTGGGTTACAAATTCCTTGTAAATCTATATTATTGTTTGATCTTGTTGGACTTTTTTTTCATTAGAGAGAAAGAAAAAATATAGCTTTAATATAAAATAGTAATAACTGATCATATTGTACAGAAACCAAAAAAGTTTACTTTGTAGGTAAAACTAGAACACTTATGTAACCATTTTTTTGAAGTTTAGGTGGGAAAAAAATCTCCACACATTTTCTGTATAATTTTAAAAGACAACTCTTCATGTGTAACTTTTTGCAGAAAATAATTCTATCCTGTGTCATTTTAGTCAATTCATTACTGATATTTTTAGTTTCATCTTTGTACTAGTTGAATATTTAATTTAAAAGTTTGGTTTATTAGGAAAGGTCACGTCAGTAAGTTTAGCCCCAACTAGCTATTTAAAGTTTTTGTCTTTAACAAGACATTGATACTGAGTAGTATTTAAGGTTCAAAATATATTGATTTAATTCTGAATAGACTTGATCCCAGTTAAAAATAATAATCATAAATTTTTTTTCATAAATGTTTCACAAACTTCTGTATTTTTCTTTCACAGTAAGATGCAGACATGAAATAAAATAATATTATTCTTCCCATGGGTGTCTCTTGTGTGCTTCATCAAGTAACATAGCTGTAGTAGTAGCAGCAGATGTAATTAACAGAGTGTTTACTGTCCTCTGATGGTTATTGTGCCAAGCCAGTGCTTTTCAGATTTTAACTGTGGGGTTACCTTGCAGGATGGGAATTTTAAAGTACTGATGCTTGTGTTCCATCTCTACAAATTCCGTTGTGATTGGTCCAGGCTGCGGTTTGAACATTGGCATTTGCAAGAAGAACCTATTGTATAATCAAGATTGAGAACAATTTCTTTAAGCATCTGGTGTACATTAGATGTTTAATTTAAACAGCAACTCTGCTAAGTTGGCATTATTGCCTCAGTTTCATAAAAGGTAAACGTTTAGGGAGATAAAGTAGTTTTCTCTCTCCCTAGACATACTATAAGTCACATACAGAGCTGGAGTTGGTTACAGGTCTGCCTGAATCCACTGCCCATACCCATAACCTTGGCATTATACAGCCTCTCCTCCATCAACACTGTGTGGGGAAGCTCCAGCCTACGTATGGACAGACTTAGTGTTTGTGACCTCTGCAGCACTTTGAAGACAGTGCTCTTTATGGTGTGGATGGTTAATTAGGTCATCCTCAGTGTTGCTTATGAAATAGCAGTGCAGTTATTTTACTCTGAATAATTTTGGTGCTTTAAATCTTATAATTCAAAGTTAGGAATAGTCTGATAATACCTTCCCTTAAAGATTTACATTAGATGCAAAGGAGTGTGTATCAGCTGGCTTGCTCATTAATAAATGCCTCGTGGTGTTGAAGAGTAAAGGAAAGGCAGGGGAATGGGGAAAAATGGGAATCAGGATACATCATGTACAAGTATGAATGCTCAATGATGAATATGACCACAGGGTATACCTAACGTGTACCAATAAACTCAATAAAAGAAACAAATTAACAAATAAAAAACACCTCATGATTATCCTCGGCCTCTCACTAGGCTCTTTCTTTTTGTCTTCCAGCTCCTCCTCTCCTCCTTCAACTTCTTCCATCCTATCCACATCTAGTATTCATGGTTTTTGATTTCTAATAAAGAAACCAAGTTTTTCACAGTACTAGCAACTTGAAATTTTCAAAGGTTCATCTGGTTAAATTGTTAGACTTAACTGCCAGCAGTAATAGCCATGATTAAAATGTTGACTGTGATTCTACCTCCGATTACATCAGTGTTCAACCTGACTAATTTGATGTTTTCTGTATCCCATTAGGTTAATCCATGATCGAGAGCTCAGCCTCTATGATGGCTCTAGGCTGCTGAGAGAAGACAGATACAAACGATTAAAAGAGCAGCTTCAAATGTCTGATGAGCAGTTACGAGAGAGGTAATTTTAAGTACACTGTTTTCATTAACTTACTGCTAAGTTAAAAATAAGATTCTGTATTATTTTTCTGAACCTAAGGTCAAGTCCAAATGACTTTGAACAGCTTAATAATCTGGTGTCCTAGGCAGGAGGGTAGTTTGACACTTCCTAGAATTTGAGGTTGTTATCTGAGATGTACTCTGTATTCTTGCTTTTACATTATAGTTTTGAAAGTAACCCCTTCTCTGTTGCTCTACCAAGTTATTTACCCTCGTATTCTGTGTCCTTTCACCAATACACAAGCTGGGCCCACAATTACTATAGTGTTTCCTGATGTGGCTTAAATAAGCTTCCTTCAAGTGAAGCAATAACCAAATGCCATGAGTGAGAGCTTTGATTGGATCCTGGCACAGGGAACAAGATGAAATAGCTATAGAGGGGATTAGTTTAGATATGGACTGCATATGTATTATGTGGCATTGAATTAATATTTATTTTCTTGAGTATGATAATGGAATTGTGGTCATGAAGGAGAATATTCTCCTTTTTAGGAGATGCTTATTGAGATACCTAATGCATAAACTGGAAAAGAAAAACCCTACAATTTGTGTCTAAATGGTTCATAAAAACAAAGTTGTATATACATATGTACAAACACACATGGAAGCCCTGTCAAGTGTAAAGCCCTAAATTTGATTCCTGGTATGAAAGAAAGAAAGAAAGAGACAGAGACAGAGAACACACATGAAAAAATATTATCAAGTGATAGCAAGAACATAAATGTGGTAAAATCTTTGTAATTGGAAAAAATCTAGGTGAAGTATATATGAGTGTTTGTGTTTTAGCCTTAAATTTTAACATGGGGTTAAAATTTTTCAAAAAGAAAGGTTTGAAGGAAAATATTTTTTTAGATGTATATTATACCTTCCCTTGGAAGAGGTTTGCCAGGTATGAGTTACTTTTCATGTCTTTATATTTCTATTGATATCTTTTTTAAAAATTAAATTATTTATTGGTACATTTTACATACAGCTCACAATCACACTCATCTTTGGGGAATATGTACCAGTACATGACATGAGTTAATTCTCATTTTTACCCATATCCCTACCCACCCCACAACCTCCCAAGCCCTATACACATGTTCTTTATTTTTTTCTTTTCAAATCATATTTATTCTTTCCCCTCATTAGTTTCCCCTACCACATTCCCTTTGGATATTTCCTATTTCACAAAATCTATCATACATTCTAGAACTCATTTACATATACAAGTTCTCATACCATAGAAAAGATATGGTAATTACATATCTGTGATCTATTTATTTCACTTATTAGTGTGTCCTCAAGGTATGTTCTTTTGCACATAAATGAATGAAACTTACCATTCTTTATGCCAGAGTAATACTCCATTTTATAAAAAAACACATCTTTATCCAGACTCCAATTGATGGGCATCTGGGTTGTTTCCAAGATTGGGTTATCACGAACTGAGCTGCTATGAACATGGGTGGACATATGTCTTTATGATATGATTCTTTTAATTCTTTCGAGTATTTCTGGCAGGGGAATAGCAGAGGCAAATGAAACCTCTAATCCTAGTTTTCCGAGGAATCTCCACACTCATCTTCACAATGGTTGCACAACTCTGCAATCCCACCAACAATGGAGAAGGGTTCCTTTCTCCCCACAGCCTTGCCAGCATTTATTGGTGGTTGATTTTGCAGTAGCAGCCATTCTTTGTGGAATGAGTTGAAATCTCAGTGTTGTTTTCATCTGCATCTCTTGAATGAACAGTGATGTTGAACATTTCTTCAAGTGCTTCTTGGCTGCTTAGACTTCTGCCTCTGAGAAATGTCTGTTGATTTCAGATGCCCATTTTTGAATTGGATCTTTAAACTTAGGGGGACTGATTTGTTTAAGTTCTTTATATATTGTGGATAGTAGCCCTTTGACAAACAGCTAGTAAAGATTTTTTTCCCATGTTGTTGATCAAAACCCTACAGAGAATTGGAAGAGATGGACTTTATCTCAAACTAATACAAGCTATTTACGAGAAACCAAAGCCAACATCATACTAAATGGGCAAAAACTGAAACCTTTAACTCAGATCAGAAACAAGACAAGAATGTCCACGGTCATCACTCTTGTTCAATATAGTGCTGGGAACATTAGCCACAGCAATTAGACAAGACAAAGAAATAAAAGGAATAAAGATAGGTAAGGAAGAAGTTAAACTGTCATTATTTGCCGATGATATGATTCTCTGTATAGAGGATCCTAAAAACTCAACCAAAAGACTGTTAGACTTAATCACCAAATTTAGTAATGTAGCTGGATACAAGGTCAATGCTTTATTGATATTTTAACACAGCTAGAGATTGGTATGTTGGAGATCTGCTAAATTCGATTTTAATTAACTGAATCTTTCACTCTTCCCAAAGGGCTTTCCACCATATTTAAAACAAGACCGTCATTTTAAAAGTGATAAAGTGGAGCTGGAGGGTTAGCTCAGTGGTTCTGGTGCCTGCCTCACAAGTGCAAGGTCCTGAGTTCAATCCCCAGTAACCACATACAGTGCTGGATGTGGAGACTCACGCCCACCAGCAATCAATACCACATACCACATAGCACAGTGCCGGGTGTGGTGGCTCACGCTTGTAATCCCAGCACTCGGGAGGCAGAGACAGGAGGATTGCTGAGTTCCAGACTTGCCTGGACTACATAGTAAGCTCAGAGCCAGCCTGAACTACAAAGTGAGACCCTGTCTCAAAAAAAAAAAAAGTGATAAAGTATATTTATTATTAAGATTACATTTTTAGCAAAATGTTTCAAAAACATTTCCTTGAAAGTTTTTCTTAGGGAAGAAATGTTAAATTCCTTACTACCACTGTACCAGTTATTAGTTATTTCATAATTGCTTATGATTCTAAGATAATGTTATCAAATTCCTTTAGCCAGAAATGGTGTGGTTGAGTGTTGGGAGGTACATATAAAAATCCTTTTTATTTCATACCTTCAGCTTATAAGATTCAGCTTTTGTATATTATTTGTATGTTTATACTGGTCAGGGAAGAGTTTATATGTTCAGAAAGGAGAATCAGTGCATTTGGACAATATCTCACAGCAAGTTAGCTGACAGCTTTCTTTAGGACATCAGTAGCATTGTATTTGTCCCTGAATATCCAGGAAGGGACAACTCTTTCCTATGAAATGGACTCAAGTTCTCCCTTGATGGTCACAAGCAATTTTGCAAACAGAAACACTTTCAGGAACAGCATAGCCTGAGGTTCATATTCATGGTTTAGCTCATAGTAGATGGCGGTACTTCCCAAAATTTCCCACTTTCAGTACTATTTTTTGTCTCTCCCACAAATGCAAGCCTGCCTTCCTTCTATCTCCACTAGTCAGTCTGAGAAAAGATATCATAGCAATGTCTGCTGTCCTTCACATGCTTTTAAAAATTTTTGCCTGACTTTTTACCCATGTTATTCATGCATGAAACTTGAGCCAGTTAGAGTTTTTCAAAAGTTGAGTTTTTCAAAGTGTTTAATGAAAAATACTAGTCTTTGGGTATGGATTTATGACTTTTTTTCATTTCCTACTTCTTATTCCACAAAGACTACCTATAACTTTCAACTCTTAGCTGTTTCAGTATTTACTTATATGTCACAAACAATATCCTTTCACTAATATTTCCTGACTTATATTTCATTGGTAGGAATTGCCTTTTGATGGCCTCCATAAAAAAGCTGCTTGACCACCTCCTTTGTCATTACTCATGCATACTTCAATTTACCTATTCATCCTAAGTAGTTGTGTAATTTTACTTTAAACTTTAATTTTCACATGACTATGAAATATAAAGACTATACACAGCTAAGCCATTTAGGATACAGTATTATAATTATTTTCCTTTTATGCATACATCTTATTTTTTATGACAGTGATTACCTACATATGAAGAGTTATAAATGAGTAATTACAAATGCAGTTTTACATGTTAGAGATGTGTACAGTCGTGTTACAGGAATATCAAGGAGACAGTGACACTTTTTTTTATATATATCACATTTTCATCCTAAACATATCTTCTGTTGTCAAAATCTTTCAGGCATGTCCAGAATTTATTAATTATATTTTTTACCAATTTTATCTTTCTCTTATGGTATATTCTGACAAATCCTAATTTAAACTTGTTTTTTATACTTAGAGCTCCATTGTCATCTTAAATTTTTCCCTGCTCCTAATAATCCTGGTATCCTGTGGCTTCTTTGTACCTTTTGTTGATTAGATGTATGGTGAAGCTTTTAGGTAAACTTTAAATTTTCATTTCTTTTCTTTGTCTTTTTTTTTTTTGTCAATTTGTTGGTGCTTGATTAACTTTTTGGAGATAAAATTTTCTAACAGTGATTCTCCTATCTTGTCTAGAGTATTTTTACCATTCAAAAGCCTAATTCTTTTCAGTATTCTTCTGCTGTTGCTAAAAAATAATATTTTTTAACAGTTTTTATTTGGTTAAGTCATGCTATAGAATCTGCTGCTTTTTGATAGTATGAAATGCTGGTAAATTTCTTTACCTTTTCCTGGCTAACCTTGATTTAATTTTGTAACCCATTTTTGTCTTTCTGGGAGTAAATATCTTCTCTTTTATTATTATAATGGGTTAATTCTTTTTAGTCACCTGGCTGTATTTATTTCAGAGTTGTTATTTATTGGGTAACAACTTGTTACTGTGTTTACTGACAAACAACTTGACTAAAAGATATACTACAGTATAAAAAGAAAAACTATACTCAGCAAAAAAAAACTTATTTCATGAGTTGTTCGTATGAGTAACATAACCAAATTCCCAGTCATTAGTTGATCCCATACCCTGTCACTCTTTGCATTAACATTTTAACCATAAATTAGACATTCATCACTCAAATTGCCTATCATTTCACTTCTATACTTAATCACAGAATTATATTTCAGCAAATTATCACTTATTATAGATTTAAACATAGCTTTTATTGAATTTTTTTATTACTACTGTGTTTCCTTGCAGGAGATATTAAGACAGATTAGAGGGTCAAGGGAAGAATGGCAAGGAAGGCTTGTTTTCTTTTTGCTAAGGAGGAGGGTTCTGGATGGATGAAAAGGGTGGTCAGAGCTGGTATGTCATTTACAGCTGGTAGAAATAGCAGCTCCAATAGTCTTTCACAAATAAACAATTCTTCCAGGAGATCCAGATTCCAAGAACAACTTCTAGTCTGTGGACTAATGATTAATAATTCTGAGAACAGATTTGAAATCTCTTGTTCCAACGACAGTACTGGAGTGATGTGGTTAAACTTGACTGTCATAATGGTAATCTATAGAGTCAGTCACTGTCTGGGTGCCAAGAATGGTACCTAGGTGACACTTATCTATGGACTGGTGATTGGATGTGACTGATTTGGAGAGTACAGGTGTCTGTTATTGGTAGCTTTACTTTGTTTTTCCTTCAGATTCTTTTTTTTGTTGTTGTTTTGAGACAGGGTCTCGCTTTGTAGTTCAGGCTGGCTCTGAGCTCATTATGTAGCCCAGGCAAGCTTCAAACTCAGCAATCCTCCTGTCTCTGCCTCCCGAGTGCTGGGATTACAGGCGTGAGCCACCACGCCTGGCACTGTGGTATGCGGTGTTGATTGTTGGTGGGCGTGAGTCTCCACGCCAAGCATTGTATGTGGTTACTGGGGATCAAACTCAGGACCTTGCACTTGCGAGGCAGGTGCTGGAACCACTGAGCTAACCCTCCAGCCCCTCCTTCAGATTCTTTATTGAGTGCCGGCTTTAAGGTGACAGGGTTACTGCTCTCTGTGGTGCAACACATACAGAGACCTTTAGACAAGTGAGCAAATAATTACAGTGCAGTTTTCTTGTTAAAGTGGAGGACTGTCCCAAGTGCTGTGGGGATACAGAAGAGGAAATGACTAGTGACTTCCTTAAAAGGTTAGGAAAGGCTTCAGAACACTGTTGAAGATGGCATTTCCTGGGATTTGCACCTTAATCTTTTTTTGTCCGTGAGCAGTCTCTGTTACTCTCTTATTCTTACCTGTCACAGATGCACCGGACATTCTTCAAAAGCTTTTTACAATGTATTTTTGTCCTAAGTGCCTTGCAACTAGTTGTCTTCACTTAGGGAAATGCTAAGCTCATTTCTACAAACGTACTATTGAATTCTTTACCTTACTGCATGAAACTCACTTGCTATGCGTACACCTGTGCTAAGATGTTTAGTATCTAGTCTGTAATTGTGATCATATCATTGTTTAAGTCCTTGAGTAATTCTCACCACCTCGAATGCCCAGGGCCAACAGTTATACAGCCTCAGCTTTTGCCTCACAGAGTCATTACTTTAGCTTTTTCCAAGGTCAAGGCAGATGTGTCTCTAGGCTCAGTTTGGTAAAACTGACTCTCTTTCCAGATGAGAGCAGTGTTTATAATTATATTTGTCAAGATTTCTTTGGTTATAAGTAACCAAAACAAATTCAAAGTGTGGCAAAATGAATGTATTAGTATCTCATATAATGAAATGAAGAACAAGGATACAGTTGATCCCCAGGAAGTAGCTAGAACCTGGAATTTTAATGTTGTTGGGACTCCATCTTGCTTCTGTATTTTATTTCTTTGTTTCTAATGTCACAGTATATGATACATAATGGAGATGTTAGTAAATGTCTTTGAATGAGTGGAAAAATCTTAACCTAGGATACATTTTCTTTAATTGAATTCTTTATTGGTATAATTTTTCACAATCGCACATACCATTGGGGAATTTGTACCAATATATAACACAGTCCATTCTCATTTTTACCCATATCCCCACCCACCCACACCTCCCGACCCCCTATATACATGCTCTTTTATTTTCTTTCAGAATCATATTTATTCCTTCCTCTCATTACATCCCCATACCAAATTTCCTTTGGAAATTTCCCATTCTACAAAGACTGTCATACTTTCTAGAGCTCATTTGCATCTACAGGTGCTCATATAAATGAGAAAATCCGGTATTTGCCTATCTGTGATCTATTGATTTCACTCATTAGCGTGTCCTACAGGTGTACCATTTGCACATAAATGAATCAGTCTTGTCACTCTTTATGGCAAAATAATACTCCATTTTATTAAAAAAAAAAACACATCTTCTTTTTCCAGTCTCCAGTTGATGGGCATTTGGGTTGTTTCCAAGATTGAACTATTATGAACTGAGCTGCTGTGAACAAGGGTGTACAACTATCTTTCCAATGTGATTTTTAAAATTCTTTTGGGTATATTCCTAGCAGGGGGATAGCAGGGTCAAATGGGACCCCTAGTTCTAGTTTTCTGAGAAATCTCCACACAGATCTCCACAATGGTTGTACAAGTCTGCAATCCCACCAACAGTGGAGAAGGGTTCCTTTCTCCTCACAGCCTTGCCAGCATTTATTGGTGGTTGATTTTGTAATAGCAGCCATTGTTTGTGGAGTGAGATGGAATCTCAGTGTTGTTTTCATTTGCATCTCTCGAATGACCAGTGATGTTGAACATCTCTTCATATGTTTCTTAGCTGCTTAGACTTCTGCCTCTGAGAAGTGTCTGCTCATTTCAGATGCCCATTTTTGAATTGGGTCTTTAAACTTGGGGAGGCTGATCTGTTTGAGTTCTTTATATATTGTAGATAATAGCCCTTTGTCTGATACACAGCTAGTAAAGATTTTTTTCCAATGTTGGTTATCTTTTGACATTGTCAGTGACTTGTTTTGCTGTGCAAAAGCTTTTCAGTAGGATGAGATCCCATTTGTTGATTCTTTCTGCTAGTTCTTGTGCTATGGAGGTTTTATTCATGAAGTCTCTGCCTAAGCCAATGTCTCCAAGAGCTTTACCTAATCTGTTTTCCAGCAGGCTTATTGTTTCTGTTTTAATGTTTAAGTCTCATATCCATTGTGAGTTTAGTTTTGTGCATGGTGAAAGAGATAGGTCTAGCTTTAGCTTTTGGCAGGTTGAAGCCCAGTTTTTCCAGCACCATTTGTTAAAGAGGCTGTCTTTCCTCCACTGAGGATGTTTGGCTCCTTTATCAAAGATAAGGTGGCTTAGTGTATCTGGGTTTGTTTCTGCAACTTCTAATCTATTCCACTCGTCCTTGGGAGTCTTATTTTGCCAGTACCATGCAGTGTTTATCACAGTGGTTTTATAGTAGAGTTTTAAATTGGGGATTGTAATACCCCCTGCCATGTCGTGGTTGCTTAGAATTTTTTTTGCTTATCTAGGTTTCTTGTGGTTCCAGATGAATTTTTGTATTATTTTCTCTAGCTCTGTGAAGTATAGCATTGGAATTTCAATTGGAATTGCATTGAATCTGTATAGTAGTTGCAGGAGTATAGCTTTTTTGACGATGTTGGTTCTCCCTACCCAGGAACAAGGGATATCTTTCCACTTTCTGATTTCCTTTTCTATCTCATTTTTCAGAGCCCTATAGTTTTCAGAGTAGAGGTCTTTCACTTCCTTTGTTAGGTTGATTTCTAGATATTTCATTTTTCCTGGTGCTACTGTGAAAGGGATTGACTCCCCAATTTCTCTTTCAGTGAGTCTGTTGTTTGTATAGAGAGAGGTTGTTGATTTTTGAGCATTAACTCTGTAAGGATACATTTTTTTTTGAGACAGGTTCTCACTTTGTAGTTCAGGCTGGCCCTGAGCTCACTCTGTAGCCCAGGCAAGCCTCGAACTCAGCAATCTTCTTGCTTCTGCCTCCCAAGTGCTGGGATTAGAGGCGTGAGCCACCATGCCTGGCATTGTAGTATGTGGTACTGATTGCTGGTGGGTGTGACTCACCACACCCAGCATTGCTGTAAGTGATTACCGGGGATTGAATGCAGGACTTTGTGCTTGCTATGCAGGCATAGGAACCACTGAGCTAAATCTCCAGCCCTAGGATACAGTTTTGAAAGTTCAAGAAATGGCAAGTCACTTTATATGGCTTTTTGAGATAGCATTGTTTTCTTTTATAAAGTACTAGTTTGGAATATTTTGATTCTCTTTATTGACAAGCCTGAAAGCATAGGTCCAATAATTAATAGTCCCTGCCTATAGGATACCAACCCATTCAACTTAATGGTATAAAATCTTGTGTCTTAATGCGGTAATTATATTTGATTCCTTTGCTATTTTTCACTGTTTACTAATTATTTTGCAAGATTGTTCACCTTAATCACTTCCAGAGTGCTCTGCAGTCTTTTACATTTTTTGCAGGTAATCAAGTCTTAGAAATGTTAGAAACTTCTCTCAGTGTAATATAGCAAAAATGGTAGTTAGAAATAGTGTTATGGCCACACATATCGGAGATTAACAATGCCTGCGTTTCATGCAGGAAATGAGGACCAAAATAGAATGGTTTCCTTTAATGAGAAAAACTTATTTTAGGGAAAGAGGGAGTACAAATACCACCAGCTGCTAAATGTGGCCCTTCCTGTTGATGTCAAAAACATAGGTAAGAGCCATGACAGTTTCTGTATTACTGATGGTTCATTTCCAATCTTAGTATATGTGCTCCGAAGTAAGCACATGGTTCATTTCACCAAGAAAGGTTTTCAGCTATCTGAGAAGTAGTAAGGATTAGTTGGCTAGTCTTGCTTATAATTAGATGTGCTCTAATAATTTTTGTATTTTTATTGAATACAGTTTATAGTCTTTTAGTCTCTATTGATTAGTGATGAGCCATCATTAGATATCTGAGCATAATCTTTGAAAAGTTGGGTTCTCTGAACCCCTTCGCTTTTATTCTTCATATGTTTGATGACAATTAGGATCTGAACATTCTTACCTTCTCAGAAGTCTTAGCATCTTTTTTCTTACAAATTAGGTCAAGCAAATCTATAACAGAATTCCAGATAGATCCAAGATTTTATGCCTCAAAATAGAAAGCCAGAAGGAAATTTTGATTTTGAAAATACCCGAAGCATTTTTATGGTCAATGTGCTTGTGAAGGGGTTGTTACTTATTATTGTATATTTTGAGGCTTTGTTTTGTTAATACAGAAACTGCATATGCTCTCACCAAATTTATTACAGGACAGACTTTAGATAGAAAGGTATTTCAGTTTTTATCAGTTACTTTGGTCAGTTAAGTCAAATGTATTAAAAAATTTTATACAATAATGATTATTAAAAATCACAGTATATATCTATTTAGTACTTGCTTTCTTCCAAGTATTTTACTATGTTTTGTATTTTACAACACCACGCTAGGAATATGTTCATACAGTTTGTTTAATTTCAGAGAAAAAGGAAATGAAGTCTGGGTATCAAACTGTGTAAGCTCTAGGTTTTGAGTTGGAACATTGGTAATATAGTTTAGAAGGTTAATTCTTGTTTGTTGTGGTACTGGCAATGGAACTTGAGCCTTATGTTTCCAAGGTGGGCACAGTGCCACTTGAGCTAAATCCCTGGCCCTGGAAAATTAATTTATAAGTCATCATATTCTAGCCTATTTTTGATATCATTATAGAAATCTATATTATTCATTCAAGTTTCTTTTTTTTTTTTTTTTTTTGAGACAGGGTCTCGCTTTGTAGTCCAGGCTGGCCCTGAGCTCCCTATGTAGCCCAGGCAAGCCTCGAACTCAGCAATCCTCCTGCCTCTGCCTCCTAAGTGCTGGGATTACAGACGTGAGCCACCATGCCCGGCACTGTGGTATGTGGTATTGATTGCTGGTGGGCGTGAGTCATCACACCCCTATTGTTGTATGTGGTTACCAGGGATCAAACTCAGGACCTTGCACTTGCAAGACAGGCGCTGGAACCACTGAGCTAAATCTCTGGCCTTCATTCAAGTTTCTTAATACACAAACTCAACAAAAATGAACCACTTTAGTTTATTGAAGTCTTTTTTAATTAACAGATTTGTTTAGTATAATATATAATACACTAGATAGTGCATTTTTTCTAATGTTTATGTAACTTTTTAGCCTTTTTATTTCTTATACACCAGTTTGTCAGATCACCTTAAAATATGTACCAGATCATTTGCTCTCTTTCAGACTTGGGGAACCTCAAATCAGGAAATAACTTTCCATATGACTTATTTGTATGCAAGGAAGCCTTTGGGAAGAACCTAGAAAACAAAAAGGCCCTTCTCATCCTGTTATTCATTAGTTTGGTGGCTGTTTTTATCTTCAGCATACACTTCTCTGCCTAGCACATCAGCTTCTCGGAAACAGCCCTTTCAATTTTGCCCCACTTGCTCAAGTCCCTCATGAAAGCCAACACTAAAAGGCAAGTTATAGGCTATGTATAATCCATGCAGTGACCATCACCTTATTTAAAGTCAAACTACTAGCTTACTCTTATTTTAGTTACTCTTCTAGTCTTAACTTTACAGCTCAGCTGTGGTACCTGCTTCCTGATCTCTTAAAGATATAAATTGGACTTCCCCTTTTGGCTTGCTTGTTAGATTTTGTTTATTCCTTAATATGCTATCTCTTACTATCTTAAGGAGAGTCTACATCTGCTCCTTTAATTTTGTGCAGCCAAACCGGGCTTTGCCTCCTTCCCTTTTGTCCTAATTAGGAGTCGGAAGGATCAAGGATGAATCTAACATCTGTTTTTAGGCCTTTGGGCAGAGTTGCCTGTATTATAGCAAACCATTCAGCCGAAGTGGAAAGCAGAATAATTTTCCTCCTAAGCTTTCCAGGCCTAGGAGTTCCCATTCCTGTATCTGTTACATGACTAATTACTGGCAATCCCGAGTGACCCTTCTCTTCTCAGGACTTGGAGGAACTGCGCTGTTATCCTTCCTTGTTTTCCCAAAACAACTTTTTAGGACAGATCATTCCCTTAGCCCTGGGAGAACATCTGTAAATAACGTTTTTTTAAAACCCAGAGAAATAAAATAATATCTGGTAATTTTCATCAATTCACCTAGCTTTTTCTTATGATCATTAATAAAATTGCCTTTTGGGCCAGAGGGTTAGCTCAGTGGTTCTGGCACCTGCCTTGCAAGCGCAAGGTCCTGAGTTTGATTCCCAGTAACCACATACAATGCTGGGCGTGGAGACTCACGCCCACCAGCAATCAATACCACATACCATAGTGCTGGGCGTGGTGGCTCATGCCTATAATCCCAGCACTTGGGAGGCAGAGATAGGAGTTCGAGGCTTGCCTGGACTACATAGTGAGCTCAGAGCCAGCCTGAACTACGAAGCGAGACCCTATCTCAAAAAAAAAAAATTGCTTTTTCCTGCCTTACAAATTATGATATGGCCTCTAAAATGACAGATCATGAAGTTGAGGACACAAGTCAACCTGCCCACTGTTGATGCAATTTCTTTTTAGTGAACTCTTTAAAGTTTTAAAGAATCATTTGATTCTTTCTGTACATGGTCTACCTTTTGGTGTTTCAGCTGCCCAGTCACATAGCTCTTAGATTCTAGGGTCATAGTTAATAATTCCAGCTGTATTTTTGTTTTGCTGAAAATCATGGCAGACACTTGGGTTTCACTCCTCCCTTTTCTCAGAAGAACTGTATTATCCTCTAAAAGAGTACTTCTGTTGGTTTTCTTCTTTTTGAGTAGCATTAAAAATTGACAATATCCTGTGCATAACTAGATTATAATAAGAGACTTCTAATTCCTATCCAAAAATAACTCAAGTTATTTCACTAACCATGTGAAGATTTACTTTTTTTATTGTGTGCCCTAGAATATTTATGCTTTCTCTGATTTCCTAGACCTGCTAAAAATAGATTATTTTAAAAAATCATAACATTTCTATAGCAACAAGAATGAATTATAGATTCTTTACCTTTTTAAGATCTAAGGTTTTTTTTTTTTGCTTAAAGTTTAAATTAAACCTAAGTTTTTTATATTTTAAAGAGTTTTCCCACCATGAGTCATACTTTTTGTGTTTCAGTGAGTGGTACAGAGTCATTGCAAGACAGTACATTTTGAGGGGATTTTCAGTAATAAGACCTGCATAATGCTTCTGAACTGGGTGGGATTTTATTTCAAGGGACTTTTACCAAAATTTACTGCAAGCTTAACAAGATATCAAAAACATTGGTTTGTGTGAGGGCTGGCTGATGAGGGGCCACTTGGATGAGTTAATGTGCTTTGTCCCGTTGGAAGATGACAGCGAGGGCTTGAAGGGCTTCTGGCTGCTCATGGCCAGTCCCAGCGCCTGCTACAAGCTGCTCCACAAGAAGCAGGAGGAGGGCCACAGGGACAGGACTCTGTTTGAGGGTGTAAGAGCAGACCTGCTGAGCTCTAATGGACGGGAGGCCAAAACTATCAACCAGTTCCTTGCTGACAGAAGCTTGAGAAATCAGAACAGCTATGTAGAGAAGTGTATCCTCCTGAACCACGCCATCCTAGGGACAAGCTGGGCCTGGTGGAGGACGACATCATTGAGAGCCTCTAGCTCTTCTGCCTGGAGTAGCTGACAATGTCACCTTGGACCAGAAGCCCCAAAGACTGTTCTCAAGGCCCTACTTCCTGGATGTGCTGCAGATGATTGTGATGGGCAAGGAACTGGGGATCCCCAAGCCCTTTGGGCCACAAATCAAAGGCACCTGTTGCCTGGAAGAGATGACCCACCACTTACTAGAGCCCCTGGGCCTCAAGTGCACCTTCATTGATGATTTTGACTGCTACCTGACTGATGTCAGAGACTTCTGCACCTGTACCAACATCTTCCGGGTGCCCTTTACCTTCAAGTGGTGGAAAATGGTGCCTTAGCTCAGGCCTTCTCACTGCCCGGCCCCGGCCCAACACTGAGGTTCACGATCACCATGGAGCACCGTGACTCGTGCCCATGTGTGCAGTGGTTGGAGAATCACAGTGATGCTTCCCTTGCCCTGGCCTCTGCCCCTTAGATCCAGTAGGATGGCAAAAGCTCTAGCTCAGACCTCCTGGAACAGAAGGGGAGATGGAGACATCTCCACCTGTGTTTGCTACAGAGCCAATAAAGCTGAAGCTGTTTATAAGTAGTTAATGTACAACATTTATTATCAGTGATTATTTCATTTCTATTAATATTAGGGCCTTGGTGTGTCCTGACTTTTTTCCTCTAAGTTATTCTTTGGATGATAACTCTGACATTATTAGTAGAATGCTAAGTTTACCAATGCCTGAGCTTCAGCTACCTTGACTTAATTTCTAAAGTGAAAGGTGACATGTTATTATTTTTCTTCCCTTTTAGATCCATTTTTCCTATCCACCCTTCCTTCAGGATCATTGCGTTGGCAGAGCCCCCTGTTATTGGAAGTGCAGCACAACAATGGCTGGGAGCAGAATTCTTAACCATGTTCCTTTTCCATTATATGAAACCACTTGTGAAAAGTGAAGAAATCCAAGTGATTAAAGAAATGGTAAGAGAGACCAGCTATCACCTTTAAAAAGGCATAGTTCCTTTTTAAAGGCCTAATAGTACATGCAGAGTGGGATCTTTCTGACTTTTTCTCCTTACATATAGTAGTACATGTCAGTGGTTCTCAAATTTTAAAATTTTCATAAATCCCTAGAGGGATTGGCAAAATACTGATTTCTGAGCTCCACTGCTTTTGAGTCAGGAGCTTTGAGATGTACTTGACAGTGTGTTTTGGACAGGTTCTCAGCTGGTGCTGACTCTGCTTACTTAGGAAACACCCTTTGAGAACCACAGATGCAGGCTATTTCACCCGCACCCTCACGTGAAGGAGGTTTTACAGTGTCTCTCCCTTTTCAATCAGAGGTGATTATTTTATGTTCCTACTGTAATGGCCACATACATTTTCATTCTCAGATTTTATAGAAAATAATAAATACTTCCCACCCCTAAGGATTATAATAAGTCTTACATTCATCTACCTAGTCATGTTTGCCATAGTCAAATATTGTGTTCCACAGTTTTGGAGTTCTAGCACTGTGCTATTCAATATAGTAGCGTAAACCATGTTAAATTAAAACTTCAAAATACTCATTTCTCAGTCACATTTCAAGTGCTCCATAATCACATGGGGGATTTCTGGCTACTATATTAGCATTGATAAAGAATATTTCCATCATAATAAAAAGTTCTTTCAGGTACTGCTATTCTAGATCACTAATAATTAACTTTTTGTAGAAATGCACTCATTCCCTTTGAAATACCAGAAAGAACTGATTACTTTGAAGTGTTATGAGCATGATAAGAGCATGTGCTTTACAGTTCAACAACTTGGCTATAAATGTAAAATCCATTGCATATTAGCTTCCATATCTTGAGTAAATTACTTTATTAATTATAGTTTATGAGAAAATGGTGATCAAACTGTTTCTTACATCACAAAATAGATTTAAAGAATAAATATATGAAATCAAATTTATATTTTAAAATAATTCTAGTTACTTAAATGACCAAAGACATCCTAAACAGTGTATTTTAAAATGATTACATGCCAGTCATTGTTTTAACATCTTTTTCTGATCTTTTTAAATTAAAATTTTAAATTTTATTGCTTAACTAAGAGTTGCTTATAGTTTAAATAAATCAAATATTTAATTATATTAAAGTTTATTATAGTTAAAGTTTATTACAGTTAAAAACAATGAGTATGAGCTATTTAGGCAACTGCTGTTCAGTATTTATTGATGGTCATGGTTCTTAAATATGTGTTTTAAAAGTCCTTGAGAAAAGAGGTCACCTGAGGATCTATTGTTTATGCAAGAGGGTATTTTACTACATCATTTAACAGACGTGTGTGTGTGTGTGTATGTGTGTGTACATAAGTTATCTACTAAAAATAAGAAATTTTGTCTCATTAAGAAAATGCCTAATTTAGAGCTTAAAATCACACTGATCCTGAGGACCAGGGATATAGCTCAGTGGTTCCCTGTGTCTGCCTCATGAGCAAAAGGTCCCAAATTCAATTTCTGGTAACCACATACCACAATACTGGGTGTGGTGACTCACGTCCATAATTCCAGCAATCAGTACAACATACTGCAGTGCAGGGCATGGTGGGCTCACACCTGTAATCTCAGCACTCAGGAGGCAGAGGCAGAGGATTGCTGAGTTTGAGGCTTATCTGGACTACATAGTGAGCTCAAGGGGAGCTCTGAACTATGTACTGAACTACAAAGGGAGATCCTGTTTCAAAAAAAAAATCACACTGATCCTTAGAGAACAGAAAATGAGGATTTCATGAGTATACTAACTTCATACAACTTTTTAATTGATTAGAGGCTCATTTCTGTTTTATGCTAGTGATTGAATTATACATATATGGAAAAAAGTGGCTTGGTTTTATTTGCCTGATTTCTTAAGAGAAAGCAGAGGATTGAATTTTTCCTGAGAAGTTGAATAAGAAAGTTTATGAGTTAAACATGTAACCAGTAGTCAGAGACTTTCTAAAAATGTAATTCTAATATTATTTGCTAAATAATCATTTTTGGTTGATTGATATCTCAATTTATTCCTTCTGTTTTTCCTCAATTCTCTCAAAATAGGTCCCAAATGTACCTCAAGAAGCTTTGCAGAAATTGTTATCATTTACACACAAACTCAGAGAGACTCAAGATCCAACGGTAAGCCTGGGCTTTTACCATAGGATTTTTATGTTGTTGATGTATTACTGCTTTTCAATATCTTTTTTAAGTTGAGATTTTTACCTCTTTTGCTATACTTTGTCCTATGTAGATGTTTAAATCAGGTTTCAGTGATTCTAACATTTCATCCAGCTCATCATGGCTAATGTCACATAAAACAGCTTTTCTCTCAGGGGAATTCTCCCAGCTCCTGGGCGTTCTGCTCCATTCCTTGCATCTCTTTCATAGAACAATGTCATCTGTCTTCATTGTTTAATATCCCATCTGTGAGTTGGTGCCATAATTCTTGTGTCTTAATCTTCAGCTTCTGATTTTCCTGACTGTTTATATTTCCATCCCAGGTGGCATGTTGGAAAGTTGAATGAGTGCCACTATTTAATTCTGTGAGTTGCTGTTCTCATCTATAAAATAGGAACACTGCCAACTTTATCATAAGAACATTGCAAATGATTAAACATAAATATCTATATAAAGAATCTTCTCCTTAGTAGCTGCTTAATAAATGTCAATTTCCCTTTTCAACTGCATACTTTAAATTTGACATCTCTTATATAACTAACCTTTTCCTCTTTATATCCTCTTTGTATTTCTGATTTAATTTCCTGACTTGTTAATTATCTACTATGTTACCTGAATTAGAAACCGTACTATCATTGTTGATTCCTTGATTTCCTGTTGTCTTCACTTAATCTGAAAGTAAATCTCACCAATTTAGCATATTGATGTGGCATCTGTTCTCTTATCTACTGTCAATAATTACTTATTATCTGATTTTGCAATCTTCTTCTGGGATATTGTCATTTCATCTTCCTTGACTTCTTCATTGGTAATTCATTAATCACATAGCCTTTCCTTAGTTTCCTCTGGCTCTAGTAACATATTACCATACACTGATGACTTAAGGGAAGATCATTTCTATCTATACAAAAAGTTTAAAAGAGGTATCACTTTGAGAAAGCAAAATATGAGCAGAGCTACACTTCTTGGAAGGCTCCAGGGGAAGAGTCCTTCCTTGCTTCTTTTGGCCTTGGTTGGGTGTCAGCATTTCTTGACCAAGGCCAAAAGAAGCAAGGAAGGACTCTTCCCCTGGAGCCTTCCAAGAAGTGTAGCTCTGCTCACATGTCAGTACTGTGTCTTCCTTCAGCTCTGTGTATTTGTATCAGATTTCCCTCTGCCTCTCCTGTACTGTGACACATAGGACTCAACCAGTAATCCAGGATAATAAATATTCTTTCATTAAAATCCTTTACTTAATCTCATTTGTAAAGATAATTTTCCATAGAAAATAATATTTACAGGTTATAGAAACAATGATGTGCATGCCTTTTTGGCATTGGGAGAGTTAGGAGAGTCTTGGGACCACTTTTTTACCTGTTACAGTTCTCCGTTCAGTTACCTCTAAGACCTTTTCTCCAACTTCTTTCTCATTTCTCATCTTTTCAGCTACTTTTCTCTTTGCTGAACATACTAGTGCCTACTCTGGGCAGTTGAGGATTCTTGTCATAGATGACTTTTCCTAGATAACTGCATGTTTCTTCCCTTGTCCTTTCAGGTTTGCTCAAGTGTCACCATTTCTGGCAGGGCTTTCCTGCACAAATCCAATTGATAGCTTTCCTCCTGATTTCCTTACTGCTGTTCTGACAGCCTTGGAGTTCTTTATAGTACTTAAGACTTTAGGACATAATAGTGGTTTCATTTTTTCTTTTTTGTCTGCTTGCCTTCACATTAATTTAAGATCACTGGTGGCAGAGTCTTTACTTGTTTAAGGAATTTTCAGAATCTGAAACTTGGCTGGAAACACAATAGGTATTCAACAGATATCTGTTGAATGAATGAATGAATGAATGATGAGTCTTCATATTGTCCTTGGACTGATCTTTCTCAATCCATATCCTAGCTTCTTCCTCCCCTTCTTTAAAACTTGAAGGAGTCCTCTCTTTGTCTGTAGATGAGACAGCCTGCTAAATGTACCTGACAAGTTCCTTTTGACTCTAACCTGCTTTTACAGTTTTGTTTTCTCTCTTGACATAACTTCAGCTATATCTGCACTCGCCTTCCTATTAATAACCAATTGTTTCTGTTGTAGGTGATACCTACACATGGTTTCTCCCCATCCACTTGGCCCTCAAATCCCTTGGTCTGTCAGAATCTTTTAGTTTCCTTAGGCAGAAGTAATCTTTATTTCTAATCTGCTTTTATGATACTTGTATACTTCCAATACTAACTCATTGAAGTTATGTTAGTTTATTTTTACAAACCTAATTAGTATTTGAACTCTGTGAGTCTGGGTTTTAATTATTCTTTTATTCCTCTTTCCTTGTACACAGTAGACATTTACATCTTGGCTGTTTAAGTAGATTAATTACTGATGTAGTATCAGTTTATCCCTAGAGTTTTCTCTTCTGAGAAAATCACATTTTGATAAAAGAATTGGTTCTTTATGAGGAAAAATATTTTTTATAATTTCTCATGAGCTCATTTATATTTTTAAGCTGAATTCTAAGTCATGCTAATATGAAAAAGCCTTGGAGATGTGCTTTAAAACTACATAACCACAGTAACCAAGGGAAAGGGTTTCATATTACCACCTTCTGTTCTGCAAGATAAAACTCCAGTTAGAAACCTGACACTATAAATGTCAAATACATTAGAAATTTTGAAATTAAAGTAGACTGGGTTTTTTTGAATCTTTATTGGTACATTATACATACACATCATGATCCCACACAATATTGCGAATTTGTATCAGTATATGATGAAATTTAATTCTCATTTGTTCTCACTCCCCCACTGACCCTACAGTCCCACCCCTATGTACATAAGCTTTGTTTCTTTTTTTTATTACCATGGTATTTTTCTTCCCCTTCTTACATACTCCTACACCCTATTTCCCTCTGAATATTTTCTATTTCACAATATCTACCATTTATTCTAAAGCTCATTTACATCTTCACTTTCTCATACCAGAGAAAAGATAAAAATTTACAGATCTGTGACTATTTATTTCACTTATGAGTATGTTCTAAAGGCACATCCATTTACTATAAATGACTCAAATTTATCATTCTTTATGGCAGAGTAATACTCATTTTAATACTCATTATATTAAAAAAAAAACCTCACATCTTCTTTATCCAGTCTCTAGTTGATGGGCATTTGGGTTGCTTCCAAGATTTAGTTATCACAAATTAAGCTGGTATGAATATGGGTGTACATATGTCACTGTGACATGAATCTTTTAATTCTTTCATGTACATACCTAGCAGTGGAATAGCAGGGTCAAATGGGACCTCTAATCCTAGTTTGTTGAGGAATATCCACACTGATCTGCATAGTGGATCAACCAGTCTACATTCCCTACCAGCAGTGGAGAAGGGTCCTTTCTCTCCACAGCCTTGCCAGCATTTATTGCTGGTTAATTTCAAGATAGCAGCCATTCTTTGTAGAGTTGAAATCTTAGTGTTGTTTTCATCTGCATCTCTCCAGTGACCAGTGATGTTAAGCATTTTTTTCATATGCTTCTTAGATGCTTTTACTTTTTCCTCTGAAAAGTATCTGTTCATTTCAGATGCCCATTTTTTTTTTTTTTTGAGACAGGGTCTTGCTTTGTAGTTCAGGCTGGCTCTGGGCTCACTATGTAGCCCAGGCAAGCCTCGAACTCAGCAATCCTCCTGCCTCTGCCTCCCGAGTGCTGGGATGACAGGCATGAGCCACCATGCCCGTCACTGTGGTATGTGGTATTGATTGCTGGTGGGCGTGAGTCTCCATGCCCAGCATTGTATGTGGTTACCGGGGATCGAACTCAGGACCTTGTGCTTGCGAGGCAGGTGCTGGAACCACTGAGCTAACCCTCTGGCCCCAGATGCCCATTTTTTAATTAAGTCTTTAACTTTGGGGGACTGGGGCTAGGGATTTAGTTCAGTGGTTCTGGCGTCTGCCTTGCAAGCTCAAGGACCTAAGCTCCGTCTGGGTTCAGCATACTGCATTACTGGGTGTGGTGGCTCATGCCTATAATCCCAGCACTCTAAAGGCAGAGACAGGAGGATTGCTGTGAGTTCAAGGCTTGCCTGGGCTACATAGTGAGCTCAGGAACAGCCTGAACTACAAAGGAAGCCCCAGTCTCAAAAAAAAAAAAATTGGGTGGGCTGACTTTTTCAAGCTTTTCATATATTCTAGATTGTAACCCTTTGTCTGAGAAACTGCTGGTAAAATTTTTTTCCCAATTTGTTGGTTGTCTTTTCACTCTGCTGTGGTTCCTTTTGCTGTGCAAAAGCTTTTTAATCAGATGAAATCCCATTTGTTGATTTTTTTCTTCTAGTTGTCATGCTATAGAGGTTTTGTTCATGAAGATTTTCTCTAAGCCAGTGTCTCTAGGAGTTCCACCTAACATGTTTTGGAGAAGGTTTAGTGTTTCTGTTTTAATATTTAGGTCTCTAATCCATTTTGATTTTAATTTAGAACATGGTGAAAGAGATCTAGCTTTAATCTTTGGCAAGTAAAAGCCCAGTTTTTCCAGCACCATTTATTAAAGAGGCTGTCTTTTTTCCATTTAGGATATTTGAGTCCTCTCTCAAAGATGGGGTGGCATAGTGTATCTGAAGTTGATTCTTGATCTTCTAATCTATTCCACTGGTCCTCAGGTCTGTTACTTTGCCAATACAGTTTTTATTACACTGGCTTTGTAGTATAGTTTCAAGTTAGGGATTGTGATAACCCCAACCATGATCTTGTTTCTTAGAATTGCTTTTGCCATTCTAGGTCTCTTGTGGTTCCAGATGAATTTTTGGATTATTTTCTCTAGATTGGTGAAATATACTATTGGGATTTCAATAAGTATTGTGTTGAAAATATACAGTAGTTGTGGGAGTATAGCCATTTTGACAATATTAGTTCTTCCTATCCAGGAACAAGAGATGTCTTTCCATTTTCTGATATCTTCTTCTATCTCCTTTTTCAGAGTCTTGTAGTTTTCAGAGTAGAGGTCTTTCATGTCCTGTGTTAGACTGATTCCTAGATATTTCCTTTTTTTGGATGTTATTGTGAAAGGGATTGACTCCTCAATTTCTCTCTCAGTGAGTCTCTTATTTGTGTATAAAAAGGCTATTGACTTTTGAACATTGACATTGTATCCAGCTATGCTGCTGAATTTGCCAATTAGGTTTAACAGTCTTTTGCTTGAGTTTTTAGGACCTTCTATATAGAGAATCATGTCATCAGCAAATAATCACAGTTCAACTTCTTCCTATCCTATCTTTATTCCTTTTATTTCTTTCTCTTGTCTAATTGCTGAGGCTAATGTTTCCAGCACTATTTTGAACAGGAGTGGTGATAGTGGACATCCTTGACTTCTTCCTGATCTTAGTGTGAGAGATTTCAGTTTTTGACCATTTAGAATAATATTGGTTTGTCATAAATTGCTTTTACTAGGTTGAGATAAAGTCCATCTGTTCCAATTTTCTGTAGGGTTTTGATCATGTATAGATGTTGGATTTTGTCAAATGCTTTTTTTGCATCTATTAAGATGACCATATGGTTTTTGTTCTTGAGGCTGTTAATATAGTGTATTACATTTATTGATCTATGTATTTTAAACCATCATTGGATCCCAGGGATGAATCCAACTTGGTTGGGTTGTATGATCTTCTTGAAGATTCTCTATATTCTGTTTGCCAGTATGTCATTAAGAATTTTTGCATTAATGTTCATTAGGAAGATTGGTCTGTAGTTCTCTTTTTTTGTTGGGTCTTTTTCTCCTATTGGAATCAATGTAATGGTTGCTTCCAAGAATGAATTGAGGAGTTTTGCTTCCCTTTCAGTTTCATTAAAGAGTTTGAGAAATAGTGATGTTAACTCTTCTTTAAAAGTTCTGTAGAATTCAGCAGTGAAGCCATCAGGACCAGGGCTTTTCTTTGCTGGTAGGTTTTTTATTATATTTTCAATTTCAGAGATTGATATTGGGGTGTTTAACATTTTTATATCCTCCTCGTTTAGCTTTGGAAGTTCATATGTATCTAGAAATCTATCCATTTCTTCTACATCTTCCATCTTATGGAGTACAAATTTTCAAAATACGTGTTTATTATCCCCTGAATTTCTGCTGGATCTATGGTGATCTCCCCATTTTCATTCCTCATAACATGGATTTGAGCCTGTTCCTTTCTGTTTGATAAAGTTGGCTAAGGTTCTCTCTATTTATCCTTTCAAAGAACCAACTTTTTGATTTGTTGATTTTTTTTGTATAGTTCTCCTAGTCTCCATTGTATTGATTTCTACTCTCATCTTTATAATCTCCTCCCTAGTATGAGCTTTAGATTTGTCTTGTTCCCCCTTTTTCTAGTAGCTTGAAGTTTAGCATTAGATTATTTATATGAGCTTTCTCTGTTTTCTCATGTAGGCATTGAATGCTGTGAACTTCCCTCGTAGACCTGCTTTCATTGTGTCCCATAAATTCCTGTATGTTGTACTGGGGTTACCATTTAACTGTAAAAACTGTTTAATTTCTTCTGTGATCCATTGCTTGTTCAGCAGAGTGTTGTTCAATTTCCATGTGTTTGTAAGGATCTTGGAATTTCTTTTGCACTTGAGCTCCAGTTTTGAGGAACTATGTGTAACAGTATACAGGGATAACTCTAATTCCTTTGCATTTACTTAGACATGTTCTATGAAATAACACGTGGTCTGTTTTGGATGACCCATGAACAGCTGAGAAAAATGTGTATTCTCACTTCGTGGGGTCAAATACTCTGTAGGCATCAATCAAATCCTTTTGTTCAAAAGTTTGGTTTATCTCCAGTATTTCCTTATTGATTTTTTTGTTGTTGTTGTTCAGGTAATCTGTCTATTTGTGAAAGTGGGGTATTGAAATCCCCTACTACTATTGAATTAGTGGTTATCTGGCTTTTCATATCCATTAAGATTTGTTTTATATAGTTGCGTGCATTAGAATTTGGCACATAAATATTTATAAATGTCATTTCTTTCTCTTAGATTGTTCTCTTAATTAGAATGTAGAGTCCTTTTTTGTCTCTCTTAATCAGTTTGAGCTTGAAGTCTATTTTATCTGCAAATAGGATAGCCACTCCTGCTTTTTTGCAGTTTCCTATTACATGGAGAATTGTTTTCCATTCTTCTACTTTCAGTCTATGGCTTTCTTTGTGAATTAGGTGTGTTTCTTGTATGCAGCAGATTGTAGGATCTTGCTTCTTGAATCATTCTATCAGTCCCAGTCTTTTAATTGACACATTGAGTCCACTGATATTAATGGTTATGAGTGATATGGCCTATTTATACCTGTCATGGTTTTCCTTTTCTTGGCTCCATTATTTTTTGCTTTTACCTTTTTTCATTCAGTCTCTTTTTCCCAATGGATTCACTTTGCTAGGTCTCATGGGTTTGTGACTTTCATTGTTTTTTTCCAAGATACTCTTTAGAATTTTCTGGAGTGCAGGCTTTGTGTTTGTGAAGTTTTTGAGGTGTGCTTTGCTGTATAAGTATCTTATTCCCCCATCGATTTTGAAAGATCATTTTGCAAGATACATCAATCTAGGTTGGAAATTGTTTTCCCACAATACTTGAAACACTTCACTCCAGGCTTTTCTTGCATTGTGTTTGCATTGAAAAGTCTGCTACGATCCTGTTGGACTTCCCTTTATATGTTTTTTTTTTCTTTTCCCTAAATGCTTTTGGTATTTCATTTTTCTCTTGGACATGTGAAATCTTGATGTTTATATGCCTACGTGCAGATTTTTTTTTATATCAAGGCCATTAGGAGTCCTGAATACCTCACTTATCTGTGTGTCCAATTTTTTTTTTTTTTTTTGAGACAGGGTCTCGCCTTGTAGTTCAGGCTGACCCTGAGCTCACTATGTAGCCCAGGCAGGCCTCCAACTCAGCAATCCTCCTGTCTCTGCCTCCCGAGTGCTGGGATTACAGGTGTGAGCCACCATGCCTGGCACTGTGGTATGTGGTGTTGATTGCTGGTGGGTGTGAGTCACCATGCCCAGCATTGTATGTGGTTACTAGGATTGAAATCAGGATCTTGCACTTGTGAGGCAGGCACTGGAACTACTGAGCTAAATCTCTGGCCCTGTATGTCCAATTCTTTTATTTTTCCTGTGAAGTTTCTGCCATTATATCTGTGAGCAGGTTTTTTTATGTCTTTCAGGTTGTCTCCTGTTTCCTCAGTGACTCCAATCAGTCATATTATTCTTCTTTGAGTCATCTAAGAGCTGTTGGATTGATTGATTGGTACTTTTCCATTTTCCATAGATTATTCCTTTCCTATTCATTGGATGAAATCCTGTTCTCTAGGTCTGAAATTTGGTTCTCAGCTTCATTCATCTTACTTTGCGAACTTTCATTCTCATTTTTGATCCCCTGGAACTCTGAAGGTGTTTAAAAGGTTCCATTGCTTTTGTTATCTCTGATTCTATCAAACCCCTTGTTTCTTTTTTAGCATTATTAATCATATCATTCACTTTGGACAGTGTCTCTGTTTTCATCTCAGTTCAGTCTGATTTCCATTTTAGCATATATGTTTTTGCTACCATCTCAGAACATTCTGGTGATTGAGCTTCAGTTTCCTCCATTTCCTTTTTTCCTGAGTTCCCCTGCAGTGGTGATCTTTGTATCTGGGTCTTTGAATTTTTTTCCCATTTCAATTCTCTTGTCATTGCTTGTATTGGTTAAATTTCTTGCCTGCTATCTGAGCAATTTTTGTTGCAAGTCTCTTTCTTTCTAGTATTTAGAACCCTTAAGAGACCATTGATTCCCAACTTGCCTGCTTTGTTCCCCCAGGCATCTGGCACAGTCCACAATTCAGGGAAGTGCAGGGCTGAGCAGTGGCAACAATGGCACGGGCAAACCTTCCCATCATCACCAGTCACGGTGCCCTGCTGGACCCTGGACTCAGTTTTTAACTGATAATATGAAAGGAGAAAGTAACAAGCTGTATAATTGACTGTACATAAAGCCTAGTTTCACTACTTCTTAACAGTATATCTTATGGGAAAGCATTTTGAGGTTAACAATGAAATGAGTTACAATTTTTCAAATTCATAAGAAATTTTCACTGATCATTGGAATGAATATGAAACCTGAATTGAGTGTTATGCTCAGAATGAAATTACTATGTTGTGCTTGAAAAGTCACCATGGGGTCTAATTGAATTCTTACCATTATACCCCTCTGCTTAGGGTCATTTGTCAAACATTTTTCATTGTTAAAATAAGAATTTTTCAAGGTCCACATACTAAGAATGGAGATTTCTGAGTCATCTGTAACCTCTGATACATTCAATCACAATGGCACAACTTTATCCTCATTTCCTCCTCATATACAGTCAGTTAGCAAATCCTTTGAGACATTTGTTTCATCTTTTCCCTGCAGTCTCCTTACCTTAATCTTACCATAGGACTTTATTTTTTTATAGGCAGATTAAGGAAGTAGACTTCTGTTTCCTATCTTAGTTCAGTCTTCCTTTCAACTACTTTACATACTGCTGCTGATTTTAGTTTGGAATTAGGCCAATAATAATCTGATTCTAAAGTCATGTTACTACTTTGCACATAACAGTTTCTTCCCATAAGGAGTAAAGTCAAACTCCTGTCATGTTCAGGTCTTTGTTATTTCAGCCTTCCATTTGGGCTTTAGTACAGTTGAGCTAATAGCCTCACATTCTGTATCTATGTATGTTCTTTTTGCTTTTGTTCATGGCATCTCCCTTGCCCACTTGAATGTTTTAAGCCATTGTAACAGTTGTGAACTGCTGCACTTATTTTAACATTAAATTATATATTATTTTAACTTGCAATTTATGGTTTCTTATATTTAAACATTGCCTCTATGTTTAGCATACTAATATATTGCAAACAAGGATGAACCATATATTTACTTCTAAAAGAGTTCACTGAAATTGAAAAGGTTTTTTAACAGAAAAAAAAAAGAATGTACTATAGATAGTGGTTATGTTCCCCACTTATTCCCCATAAGATTGTTTAACCCATAATGAAGCTTAAGTATAATAGTATTAATAGCAGACCAACATCTCATGGAGCTGTGAAATAGTGTATATGAGGAAGGTGAAATCAAATCATTTTTCTTCTTTGAAATGTACAGAGATGATTTTAGGTGAAACTTTGTAATGTGCAGTGTATCCTTGGTCTTCTTCCCTCATCCTCTTTAAACCCTTGATTAATGTCATAGAATTTCCTTCTCTAGCCCCACAGGTGATCAGGGTTGCTTTGGCATCTTTGTTACCCCTCTGTGGCATTGTTCCTGCCCTGCCTTGTGGTATCCTTCTAATGGTCAGGTGACTTCAAAAGTGCTTTCCATTGTTGTTTTTTTTTTTAGTGAAAACCTCTGTTTCCTAATGCTGTTGACTTGAGTTTTTAATTAAACCAGGAATAATCTGATTCATTAAAATTATGTTAATGTTTCATCACATTACTGGGTTTAATTTTTTTTATTCTGAAGGAATTGTTTTGATCATCTCTACCATGAATTGTCATCTATATTTTTCTGACTTGTGCTAAGTACTTTAGAATCATTTTCTTCTTTAATCCTCATTAACAACCTTAAAGGGCATTATTATTATCATTTCAAAGATGGGGAAAATGAGACTTGGAGAGGTTAAGAAATTTCTCAGAACCACACAGTTAATAAGTAAGAATAAGTGCCGGGCGTGGTGGCTCATGTCTGTAATCCCAGCACTCGGGAGGCAGAGACAGGAGGATTGCTGAGTTCGAGGCTTGCCTGGGCTACATAGTGAGCTCAGGGCTGGCCTGAACTACAAAGTGAGACCCTGTCTCAAAAAAAAAAAAAAAAAAAAAAAGTAAGAATAGACTTGACCAACTTTAAAACCTATAAATGTTACTATTATATTGTACTGACTGCAGGAGAATTTTAATTTCAAGTTAGCAAATGTTTATGGAGTAATTACCATGTTATGGGCTCCTTTTTAGCATGCCTTTTAGTGGAATTTGAAGAATACAAAGTGAAATTATTCAGACAGTGCAGGGAAAGGTTCCAAATAACAAGCTGCTACTCAAATGACAAACTGGTTAACACCTCTGACTAACAGCTTAAATTGTCCACAACTTTTTTTTCTATTTCAGAAACCACAGATTTACTTAAAGCTTTCATTAAGAATGTCTTAATGGGCCGAAGATGTAACTCAGTGGTTCTTGTGTCTGACTAGGAAGCACAAGGTCCCTGATTCAATCCCAGTAACTACATACAGCAATACAAGGCATGGTGATTTTCACCCACTGGCAATCAGCACCACATACCACAATGCCAGGTGTGGTGGCTCACGCCTGTGGTGCCAGAATTTGGGATTACTACAAAGTGAGACCCAGTCTCAAAAAAAAAAAAAAAAAAAGTCAACATATCAGCCTTATTATAGATACAGGGAAAAAAACAAGGACATTCAGCTGTATGTGAGAGTTATTTGCTGACAGATGCAACTAGTGTTATATAACATCTTTCCCCATTCAACCTCCCATACCCTAAAATGTGCACATAGTCGGGAGCTGGAAATTTGACTGTGGTGGTACTATGCCTACCTTGGAAGCACAAGGGTCTGAGTTCAATCTCCAGAATCACCAAAAAAAAAAAAAAAGTGTACATGGCCTAATTAAAATACTTTAATTGATAAATATACTTTTTTTTTCTTTTTTTTAGACAGGGTCTCGCTTTGTAGTTCAGCCTGGTTCTGAGCTCACTATTGTAGTCTAGGTAAACCTGGAACTCAGCAATTCTCTGGCCTCTGCCTCCCGAGTGCTGGGATTATAGGGATGAGCCACCATGCCTGGCATTGTGGTATGTGGTACTGATTGCTGGTGGCATGAGTCACCATGTCCAGTGTTGTTGTATGTGGTTGCCGGGGATCAAACCTTGTGCTTGCTAGGCAGGCACCAGAACCACTGAACTAAATCTCCAGTCTGATACTTTTGATAGAGTTTTTAAAATTAACTTCAAGGATAATTTTAAATGTAAATGGATGTGTTTATTTGTATTTCATTAACAGCACATATTTATTTTAAGTTTGGCCTTTTCCTTTAGTAATAATGAATTTTGCTACCCATCTGAAGTGACTATAAAAAGTTAAAGTAAGACTTTTAATGGATTTTCTTTGCCTTTTGACAGGCACAGTCCTTGGCAGCATCACTTTCTACCCGACAACTGTTACGGATTTCTCGTCGGTTGTCACAGTATCCTAATGAAAATCTTCACAGTTGTATTACTAAAGCATGTCTTTCCAGGTAACCATATTTTCCTTTCTTACTATGTTCAAGTTCCTGGGTCTTTGTTAAAACAGTACCATAAGTTTATTTGCTATGCACAGATCTTCAGAAATTTTGTCTCTATATACAGCTACTTCAGCCTTGCTCTCAGTTGTTAGATCTTACATATACATTATATTACCTTATTTAGGTGAAAAAGTAATTTTAACGTCATGGTGGAGTGAGGACTTAGGATGTGCAAGGCCCTGGGTTCAATCCTTAGCACCAAAAAATAAAATAAAATGAAATAATAATAAAACATTGGATAAATACTTTATAGATAAAACAACATATTCTAGTAATTTGTTCATGCTATGCAGTAATAAATAGTAGGTTTGAACTTGAATTTTGGTTTATTTGTCTTCTGAGCTAGACTGCTTAAGCATTATTGTCAAAAGTTTCCATGATTGCTTGATAATCTTCCACTCAGTTAGAAAGTGACTATAAAATAATGGCTTACAGAATTTTCTTACAGAATCATATGTGTATGAAGTCATTTTGAAGAACAATCCCCAATGAGCCCAGAATTTTCTCTTACACTCTTTTCATGTGATCTAATACTTTAATCTTTTAGGTTCTTTTCTTGGAATTACTTTTTATGATAGTTACACTATCCATTTATTCCATGATAAGATAAATTAGGACTATTTTTGGTTTAGCACAATCTTGAACTCTATAACACTTCAGGGTAGTAGACAGTTTTTCTTGTAGTTAAATTAAGCTCTTTGTGTTGTGACTTGAATTTGTTCTCCTGTGGCAGCTACTGCTGACCTGAGAATCCTCTCCAAAGTCTTTAGAATAATTATTTGAATAACTAGTAGTTATGAGAAATAATAAAACTGATTCTCTGATTCTTACTTTAAGTAGAAGGATGTTAGACTTTTAAAATTGAAAATTCGAAAAAGAAAAAGCTTCAGTTGCTTATTTTTCAGAATGCTTATTTTCAGAATTGAAGAAATTGTATATTATACACACAATATTTTATCTTGGAAAGATTTATGTTATACATATGAGATCATAAGTATTTTGTTATTAAGTAATGTAAATAATATGGGGCTTTAGAAAAAATAATGTATTGGATATATTACAGTGAAATATTAACAGGAAGTATTCTATAAGATTTATGATGACAGTGTATCAACTTTCAATTTCCCTTATTTAGAAACAAAAAAATAAATCAAGAAATGAGAATTCATCTAAAAAATAAACAAGAGTAACTGAAATTTAGGGCTAGGGATTTTGCTGAAGTAGTACTGCACCAACCTTGGCTGCACAGGGGCCTGATTCGATTCCCAATATCGCAAAAAAAAAAAAGAGTAACTGAAATTTGGACAGCAAATATAAAGGAACAAAGTGAGAGTGTTTAAAGCTGGCAAACTTTGCTGATTCAGTCACACAGTCTACATAGCTTTGATAAAAGTCTGAAAAAAAGTAAAGAACACATTTTTGTCAGAAATTTTCTTCTCTGGATAGATACTCAAGATGTTATTGAAAAGACTCCATATTTTCACTTCTATTTGGAGTAGAAAACTTAATGGATTTCTTCCATAACATGTTTTTTTTGTTTTGTTTTGTTTTGTTTTTTTGAGACAGGGTCTCACTTTGTAGTTCAGGCTGGCTCTGAGCTCACTATGTAGCCTAGGCAAGCTTCGAACTCAGCAATCCTCCTGTCTCTGCCTCCTGAGTGCTGGGATTACAGGCGTGAGCTACCATGCCCAGCCATAACATGATTTTCGTTATTCTGAATAAAACCAGTGTGCTCCACTACTGAGCTATACTGCCTGCCCTTTGAAATTTTTATCTTGAAATGGGGTCTCAATAAGTTGCCCAGGCTAAGCTTTAACTTTGTGATCCTTCTGCCTCAGCTTTCTTATTAGCTGAAGTTACAGACATGTACCACTGCACTGTATCTAAAACATAGCTATTTATAAAATGTGTAAAAGTAAAGGGTATAGGAAGCTAGCAAAAAACATGAACCAGACACACTAAAGTATATATCCTTCCCTGTATACCTTCCCAGCACAGAACTTCTAATATTCATGTGGGAAGGGGGACAAGGAACAGGGAAGGGAATGAGAAGGAAGGGGAAGAAAAGAATTAAAGATTTGTTTAGTACATGTACGAACTCCTAATGAATGTAATCATTATGTACTATGTACATGTACTAATGAAAATTGTAAAAAAACAATAAATAGGTGTTGATTCTTATCTAGACTTACTACAAAGCAAATCTCCTAGGTGTCAGGAGTGAAGTAGTACTAGGGTTTCAATAGTTCCACTCCTAGATACCTATCCAAAAAAAATTAAATATCTGTATCAAAACTTGTATGCCAGTATTTATAGCAGTATTACACAAAATAGCTAAAAAAGTAGAAATAACTTAAATGTCCATCAACTACTGAATAAATAAAATGAGATGTACCCACATAATGGTACATCAATGATAACAAGAATGAAGCACTAATATATATATTAGTGTAGGGATGAATTTTGAAAATATGCCAAATGAAAGAGGCCAGACACAAAGGGTCATATATCATATAATTCTATTATATATTCTATATATATTCTATTTGAACTGTTTAAAATATTGAAAATACATACAGACAAAAAGAGCTAGTTTCTTATGACTAGGGTTTATTGGGTAACAGAAAATGGAGATTGCTATTAGGCACAGGATTTTTTTTTTTATAAGTAAAATGTTCTACAGTTGATTGAAATGGTGGTTGCCCAACTGTGAATATACTAAAAACCATTGAAATATATCCTTTAAATAAATGAACTGTATGATATATGAATTATATTTCAGTAGAGCTGATAACAAAAATATAAGTAAAAATAAACTAAGAAAGCAAAACTAGAATAAGCCTTTCCAAATGGACTTTCAAACACTGAGCCCTAGGGTCTAGTGCTACATTTTGCTGTCTGTTTGAGGTTAGGATATGTAGTGTAGCTCTGTGTATATGCGACACAATCCTTTTGAAATAAAGAATATGGTCATTGAAATAAGAACAAACATAATGGGTAAGTAAGCAGTAAAGTATAAAGTGAAGAGACAGTAGAGGGAAAATAGCATGAAATACAACATAGCAAGACAAAGAATTGAAAAGTATGAATGGACTGTTAGTAAGCACATAGAATAGAATGAGAAAACCTAAAATCTGACTAGTAGAGCTTTTTATTTTCTCGGTGATAAGGATTATACTCAAGGACTCATACTCAAGGCAAGTGCTCCATCACTGAACTACAACTCTAGCCTTCCAGTAGAATTTTGAGGTAAGGATGTTCTAGAATGGAAAAGCATGAATCTTTTGATTGAAGTGTGTCAGTATTTAGGTA
Organism: Thryonomys swinderianus; assembly: GCA_004025085.1. Lineage (NCBI taxonomy): Eukaryota > Metazoa > Chordata > Mammalia > Rodentia > Thryonomyidae > Thryonomys > Thryonomys swinderianus. Next base: position 36,673 of record PVIC010006329.1, read on the forward strand.
GGATAAGTAAATATACCTACCTACATTGTGATGATATTGCCTGGCAATAAAGTCAAATCTAAAAATTTTGAGAAGAAATTGTTTCAAGTAACAAATAAGGAACTCATGTCTTCATATCAGCAATAGTAGGTTTTCTGTTTTCTTATTTTCCCATCTAGTTTTAGTGTGATTTTTTGAGACAGGGCCTCACTTTGTAGTTCAGGTCAGCCCTGAGCTCACTATGTAGCCCAGGCAAGCCTCGAACTCAGCAATCGTCCTGCATCTGCCTCCCCGAGTGCTGGCATTATAGGCATGAGCCACCATGTCCAACTTCCCACCTATTTTTATGGGTTGCACACTAGTTAGTTTCACTGTGGCAGATTGATATATGCTTACAGCATACTTAATCATTTTTAGACATCACATCATTACCCTGTCATCACCCCTAGTTTCACACTGATTTTTTATAGTAGATAGATTTTGCTTATGCATTACTCCTACTACCTTCCTTCACTTTCCTCTTTTCTAGTGTCTTGCTTTTGTTGACTAACAGTCTCTCTCCTATTTGTTGTCATTTTTTAAAATTCTACATATTAAGGAGAATATGCAGAATTTGTCTTTCTGGCTATGGCTTACTTTCCTCAACCTTGGTCTTCAAATTCTTCCATTTTCCCTGAAAATAACACAATTTCATTATTTGTTGTGGTAAAATAATCACTGTGTATATATGCCACATTTTCTTTTCTTTTTTTTTCTTTTTTTTTTGAGACAGGATCTCGCTTTGTAGTTCAGGCTGGCCCTGAGCTCGCTATGTAGCCCAGGCAAGCCTCGAACTCAGCAATCCTCCTGTCTCTGCCCCCCGAGTGCTGGGATTACAGGTGTGAGCCACCACGCCCGGCTATGCCACATTTTCTTTATTCACATTGATGAGCAAAGAGCCTGTTTCTATAACTTGGTATTATGCCTAAATAAGTATCCCTACAATAAATAGTCTAGTGATTCAGCTGGATCAAATAGTAGTTCTACTTTTTAGTTTTTTGAAGTTTCTCTAGAGCAATATTCGATTCTGGAAGGACTGTATAGTATCCTGAAAGTGTTAAGGGAAAATAGCCCTCAAGTTCAGAGGTCTGTGCCTAGCTAACTACATTTTCATATGAATACTAAGTTTACCACATTGTTGGTAGAACTTCAGAAGTATATATTTCAATAGGGATGGCAAATCTAGAAGGAAAGATTGGCATGTAGAAACAATGGCAAGGAAAGAAATAGTACTATATTTTGTCAAATGTAGTATAAAAAGTAAAGTGACAAATAGTATGAAGGTGCTTTGCCCACTAAGCTATAGCCCAGGCCCTAACAAAATGAGTATTACTATAGAGAAATACTCAACAACAGGTGAAGCTATAATATTAAACAAGAGAGTTTAGAAACTAGAATAAGAGATAATTTCTTTCTTAGGTTCTTGTGTCTTTTAGAAAGAGAGTATAAGTATGTTTCAAGATACTTTATACCTTATTAGCTCAAATATGCATGTATCAATTTGAGATAACCACAAAAGAACAGAAGTAGATCTTGTGAAAATAACAAATAGAGAAAACTTTATCAATGGGTAGAAATGAAAGAGAAAAAACAAGTGTAAATAGTAAGTGTGAAATAATTGTAGAAGTACTCTGTAGGTTAAGATTTCAACATATTGGACCAAGGATTTATTTCCGTGCTACTGTGTCTGCCTTGTAAGCACAAGGAATTGAGTTCAATCCCTGGTACCAGGAAAAAAAAAAAAAAAAGAAAAGAAAAGATTCTCATGAATTTTTGGGGAGACACTAGAATTATACTTATGACAAAGGGGTAATACTTACAAACAAGGTTTCTTTCCTTTCATTTTTATTAAAATTTTAAAAATTATCTCAAATAAGTATCTACTATACTATTATGACATATATATGTTATATATATGTATGCTTTATATATATATGTGTGTGTGTGTGTGTATATATATATATATATATATATATATATATATATATATAAAACTCCCTAAAGCCTTATGCATTTGTAGGTGGGAAGTTTTGAAGGTGGCTGAGTTAGGGTGTGGAAATATGCACTAAGGAAATAACAGTGGGATTAGGGATGTGGATAATGGAAGCTGCATGCTGGGTATGGGTGGCACCAATCAATAAGCTTGTTGTAGCCTGGATGGAATATACAGGGATAGAAAGAAGGTGGGTGTGGTGCTGTTACTGCTTGCTGCATTTTCTGCCTGCTGCCTCCCTGACTGCCATGCTATGAACTGTTTCTCCTCTGTGATGCCTTTATATCATGTTGCCCTCCATTGGACCCTATGAACTGAAACCTCTATAAACTGTGAATCAAAATAAATTTTTTCTCGCTTATTCTGTGAAAATTGAGTATTTTGTCTCAGCAATGAAAAAGACAACTAAGACATATACGTTTAAAAAATAAGCAATTTGAAATTGTTTCATGAATGTGAGTTTCAATATTCTATTTTTAAATTTACTATTATAACATTACTGAAAAAAGTACTGTTTATTTAAGGCAGAAAGAGGATTTATTTGATAAGACCCAACAGTTAAATCTTTAAAAAAAATAAACCAAAGTAAAAACAAGCAAAAGAATACTTATAATGAACCTTGACTAAAAGGAAAATCCCTTAATCTGATAAAGGTTACAACCAGAGATTTACAGCAAATACTGTTGTTTTTGTAAGTAAACATTTTATTTTTCTGAGTGAAATGTGATGCAAAGAAGAAGGACACATTTGTAACATCTTTTCACTTTCACTGTCTTTCTCCTTCAGGAAAGCCTTCTAAAAAACAAATATTTTGTGCCGGTTATGGTAGCTCACGCCTGTAATCCCAGTACTCAGGGCGGCAGAGACAGGAGGATTGCTGAGCTCAAGGCTTGCCTGGGCTACCTAGTGAGCTCAGGGCCAGCCTGAACTACAAAGCGAGACCGTATCTCAAAAATAAATAAATAAATAAATAAATAAATAAATAAATAAATAAATAAATAAATAAATAAAATATTTTGTGTTTGGGGCAACTTATAGGAGGTAAAGAATCAGATGTTGTGTTCCTTCACATCCACAAGGGATTGGCTTTAGGACCTCCATGTATTCCAAAATCCATGGATGTTCAAGTTCCTTATAGAAAATAGCACACTATTTGCACCTAATATACACATACTCTCCACATTTTAGTTATCTCTAGCCTATTAAAAATATTGAGTACAATATAAATAGGTGTTACACTGTAATATTTAGGAAAAATTTCAAAGGATGATCTGTATATGTTCAGTACAGATGGTTTTAAAACATGTTCTTTTTTTTTTTTGAGATAGGGTCTTGCTTTGTAGTTCAGGCTGGGCCCTGAGCTCACTTCGTAGCCCAGGCAAGCCTCAAACTCAGCAATCCTCCTGTCTCTGCCTCCCAAATGCTGGGATTACAAGTGTGAGCCACCACACCCAGCACTGTGGTATGTGGTATTGATTGCTGGTGGGCGTGAGCTACCACTCCCAGCATTGTATGTGGTTACTGGGGATGAACCCAGGACCTTGAACTTGCGAGGCAGGCACCGGAACCACTGAGCTAAATCTCTGGCCCATGTTCTGTTTTATTTTATGAAAAAATAAAACAACTTTTTAATAAGATAATAAAAGAATAACAATAGCTAATATATTATAATGTTATCTTTAGATATTCAGAGTATAAGACATAAAACAAAAGGATTCTTACAAAAAAGAAACATAACATAAAACTTTTTTTTCCATGATTTGTGGTAAACTATTAGTATAAATGAAACAAATTATATATAAAATTTAAAAATTTATAAAATTTAAAATTTTAGAAAATTTTCAAGTATTGTGTATCCCTAAATTCATATGTGATAGAATTGTTTAGATGTCTCTGTAATAAGAGTTCTACTCCACTTTACATTTTGGATTCTACCTTAGGATGATGATCCTTAGCATATAAATTTCAGACAGACCTATAAGATTTAATTAGAAATAACAGTTAAGGGCTGAAGATTTACCTCAGTGGTTCCAGCATCTGCCTGGCAAGTGCAAGGTCTTGAGTTCAATCCCGTAAGTACATACCAGAATGCTGGGCGTGGTGGCTCACACCTGTAATCCCAGCACTGTGGAGGCAAAGGCAGGAGGATTGCTTAGTTCAGGGTTTGCCTGGGTTCCATAGTGAGCTCAGGGCCAGCCTGAACCACAAAGCAAGACCCTGTCTCAAAAGAAAAACAAAACAAGCTGGAAATAGTGGCTCACACCTGAAATCCCAGCACTTGGGAGGCAGATGAAGGAGGATTGCCGAGTTCAAGGCTTGCCTGGCTACATAGTGAGCTCAGGGCCAGCCAGAACTACAAAACAAGACCCTGTCTCAAAAAAAAAAGAGAAAGAAAGCAAGAGGGGGGGGGGAAGAAGAAAGATTAAAAAAGAGAAAAAGAAAGAGACAGTTAACTACCTTTGGTAATTAGATGAGGCAAGTGTTCCATTAAAAATACCCTTATAGGGAAATGAAGCTTATGTATTTAGGAGTTGGGGGTTGTGGGGTAGGCAGGGGAATAAGAAAAAATGAGAATTAAATTGTGTCATATAGTGGTACAAATTCCCAATATTGAAAGGGTCATGATGTGTATATACAATATACCAACACAGATAAAATTTTTTTAAAACCCTTATAAAAGTAAACAATAGCTAAGTAAAATTGGACACTAAGTTGGTAAGTTTAAAATTGCAAGCCAGACTGAAGTAATCATACACACTATTGAACAATTAATATTTTCATGAATTTTTTGTTGTCTTACAGAATGATTTTGCTTGTGGGAGACACTTTTTGTTCAGATTTACTTTGATTTTAAAGAGTGATTCAGTTTTTTAAAAATCTATGCCTTTAGCCTTTATGTTCATCTACCTATCTGTGTAAGTCTAACATTTTAACAGTCACATTCAAGGGCCTGTGAAAAAATATTCGGTCCCAGTTATAAAACTTAGCTAAATTAAATAACCCTTAAACATTTGAGACTTTGTTAATTAATTTCACATATTACATTTTACCCTCAAATATAATAAATTATCTTTAAAATAGGACTAACCATATATTATCTTAAATATTCTTTTTTTTTTTTTTTGAGACAGGGTTTCGCTTTATAGTTCAGGCTTGCCCTGAGCTCACTATGTAGCCCAGGCAAGCCTCAAACTCAGCAATCCTCCTGCCTCTGCCTCCCAAGTGCTGGGATTACAGGCGTGAACCACCACACCCGGTTTAAATATTCTGATAATGTTTATAAATTTAAGAATTAAAATCACAAGTCTAAATTAACTTTGGCACATTCTAAGTAAGACTGCCTCATATACACTGCTCCCTTCAGTCTTTTCTCCCATTCTGGCTGTTAACATCCTTCTCTCATATTTGCTGTCCTCCATAGGCTTTGCAGGGTGTTCTAGAAATACAACGCCTTTGTGAGGATGTGTTGACAGATTGTTGTAGATGTCAGGGATATCTTCAAATAGCAAACAATTCTAAACTTGTAAGTAATCAGTGCTAGTGAAAGTGATCTGACAGGAAGCAATAGAGATTTAGGTGCAGGGCCTAACATTACTAATGTCTTGAGAAGAAAGTTAGGTAGGGTGCCAGGAGAAGGGCTGAAGAATGATAAAAACACAACCATTGTTTTATGTACAGAGAGATGGGTTTTGAACCTTGAAGCACTGATCTATAAATTATGAAGAAAAATCAGTAATTCATATATCATAGCCTAGAACTGAAATGAGACCACTAAAGGATAGTGTCGGATACATAGACTGAAATATAAAAGGGAGAGGGAATTGGGATTTGGCTTTATGTACTTATCTATTTGTTTCTGGTTCACTCCAGCCCCTCTACCATTAGTTTATATTCAAGCCTGTGGGAAACAACACCAAAGATTTAGAGCTGTGTAAAATCTACATTTTTAATATGTTTATTTAGAACATTGTATCACACAGTAGTTTATAGTACCACATTGCAGATAATCATGGATTAAAGATCATTTCTGTGTGCTAACTTGGGATCATAAATTCTAGATATAACTTCATCTCTGTAGGTGGGAACTGTTTCATATTTCAAGCACAGAATGCTCACAGTGTTTTTATAGATGAAGAATGCCTGTATCACTCACCAGTTTGTTATTTTGTCAACATATTTATAGAATACATATGGAGAAGTATTTTTATTGGTATGGAGAATGATGCTGGATAATTTTTCATTCAATCATTTATGTTAGCAAATAAAGAAAACCTCATTAATCTGCCTTCTTTGATTTAAATTTGTGATTGCCAACTTAAAACAGACTAGAATGTTGCTGTGTTATCTAAGAAAATTTGATAAGCCAATTACAGAATAAGATTTATGGTGTATGCTGAACCCATTTATCAAAACAAATTATTGTCCTATTCTGCAAAATGTTGCACATCAATGTTTAACACAAGTTAAAAATGAGCTTTAATTAGTTATCAAAGGAGATTCCATGAACATAATGTTCATATATTCCAAGTTTATGTTTATTCTAAAATTGCATATACTTTGGATTTTGTAGATCCAAATTGACATTCCCCAATTCCTTGTAATTAGTAAAGAAGTGTGCCTATTTGCATGTGTGTATGGGGGGAGTGCCTATGTGTATAAATCAGTATTTAAGAATCATGGAAAGTTTTAACTGTAGCATTCTATCTGCTTCTCTCCAACCTCTACCTCTTACAGATTTCTACCGAGCCTTGCTAAGTCAGCATTAGAAAAAAATTTGTCAGATGCTGCAATAGAAATAAGTACTAATGACAGTCTGGAACCTGAATTGGAGAATTTCAAATGTAAGTTTGATTTAGTTTTTTTTAAAAGTGAAATAATAATTTTCAAACATCTGATGATATATTTTAATTTCAATAAAAATGTTTTCTCTTTTTTATCCATTTTGTTTTGGTGAAGATTTTTTTTAAAAGATGCAAACTATTTACAAGAATAGAATATTCTTAGGATATTTACTTAAGAACACACTAGACATACTTCTCCCCACTTCAGAAGTCACAAGTGACACTGATATATTAGAATTATGGTAAATCAACTTATCTAATTTTGACAAATGTATTTTCCAAATGTATTTTACTATAACATATAGAATTTTATCTCTTCATATTTACATTTTGAATGCCAGTACTATCCTATGGAACATATTTGGGAAACATTTCTAGTTTGATATAGACTAAAATAGTAATCGGAATGTGTATGACTTCTTCCATTTTCACCTGTGTTATCCTTTGTGTTAATTTTCTTCTGGCTAATCACAAGTATAATTCTGAATTTTGGGGAGATTTAACTTTCTCTATTAAAATTTCTTTTTTTTTTTTTGAGACAGGGTCTCGCTTTGTAGTTCAGGCTGGCCCTGAGCTCACTATGTAGCCCAGGCAAGCCTCGAACTCAGCAATCCTCCTGTCTCTGCCTCCCGAGTGCTGGGATGACAGGCGTGAGCCACCACGCCTGGCATTTCTATTAAAATTTCCATTCTTCAATTAGAAGAAGTGAGAGTTACAATTTTTATATTAGTACATATTTGTAGTATATAATAGTACATTTTTTTTGCAGAGTAGATATATGTACATAATACATCTTAATTCTTTTTATTCTTCCCCTTTCCTTCTTCCCTGCTTCCTCCATTTCTAGGTGTCCTTCTCATTTACAAAAATCTATCTTTCTGGGCCGGAGATTTAGCTCAGTGGTTCTGGCACCTGCCTCACAAGCGCAAGGTCCTCAGTTTGATCCTGGTAACCACATACAACGCTGGGCATGGTGACTCACACCCACCAGCAATCAATACCACATACCACAGTGCCAGGGGCATGGTGGCTCACGCCTGTCATCCCAGCACTTGGGAGGCAGAGACAGGAGGATTGCTGAGTTCGAGGCTTGCCTGGGCTACATAGTGAGCTCAGGGCCAGCCTGAACTACAAAGTGGGACCCTGTCTAAAAAAAAAAAAAAAAAATCTTTCTGTTTCCTATTGTCTTATCTTTCTCTGTTCTTAAAATTATTCACGCTTTGGGTCTCTCAAAGAAAAACACTTGTGATATTTAAACTTTTATGTCTGATTTATTTCACTTAATATTATGATCTCTAGGTGCATTCATTTTTAAAGTAATTACCGACTTTATCTAAACACCCAGTGTGTGAACATTATCTAAAAGGGACCATTGTAGCTCTCCTTGTAGGTGTTTTTAGTAATTGGGGCTATTCTGAATCAATAATTTGGTATTATGGAAATTAGAAGACTTTTTTAGAATAAAATTATAATTTTCATATGTTGATGGAAAAAAGAATAACTCCAAGACTAGTAAACTCATGATGTTATTTGACAGATTCTATTAACCATATGCAAAGAAAGAATATGTTATGGCTTGTATCTCAGGGTCCCCTCAAAACCTCATACTGTCTTAAGTACGGCTTTTCAGCAATGGCTAGATCTAGGGTGTGTGTTGCTGCAATCGATTCATGATGTGATGCTAGGATTAAGGCTTCCCCACATGGGTATGAGTGCCCATATCTACCCTATGGGTGGGTATCCTGCATAAGATATAAGAGACCAAAAGAGGATCACAGTTTGTCAGTTGTCCTTTGCTGCTTGCTCACTGCTTGGTGCCTTTTGCTTGCCTGCTTTGCCATGGACCTGCTTTGCCATGATGCCCCTCTACCATGACACTTTGCCTTAGAGACAACAAATTCTGAACTGAAACCTCTAAAAGCTGTGAGCCCAATAACCTTTCCTCCTTTAAATTTGGATGTTGTGTATGTTGTGTATTTTGTAAAGGAAAAGTAACTAACAATTTGGTAGCAAAAGTGGGCTTGTTGCTATAACAGGAGCACGTGGCTCAGGAACCTCTGGAATTGGCTTGTGGGAAGAATTTGGAAAGATTTGGAGATGCTGGCTTAACAAGTAGCCCTGAAATTCCTTAAACCGTACTTATTGGAAGATTGCTGTCAAAGCTCAAGAGATCAGAATGCTGATAGAAATGCTACCAGTAAAGACCAGGTTCAAGAGGTTTCAGCTGGGAAGAAGGACTACATTGGCTGTTGGACTCCAGAGCACATGTTCTAGGGGCAGAAAGTCTGTCTGCATTTTGCTCATGTACAGAAACTTTGCCTGAGAGTGAGGTTAAAGGTGACTGACTAATTAATCTTGTGCAAGAAATTTCAAGGTAGTCTAACAGTAGACTGACTATTACTCTGGGGATTTTAGTCAAATTTATGTTGATATCAAGAGTAAAAAGCCCAGCAGAATGATTTTAAATGTTTGAGTTTGAATTTTAAATGTTTGAAAGGAAGCTCCAGTAAAGCTGTGGACTGCAAAGATAGAGCAGAGGAGAAATTGATCACTGAAAAGACTTGAAGAAAAAGCCAAGTTATAGTTGTTGCCATCATTTGTGAAGAAAAAAATCAGGTTTTGAGACTTGAGGACCTTGAAAAATTTATCAAAATTACACCACCTTGGGGCTGGAGTGTTAGCTCAGTGGTTCCGGTGCCTGCCTCGCAAGTGCAACGTCCTGAGTTCGATCCCCAGTAACTACATACAATGCTGGGCATGGAGACTCACGCCCACCAGCCATCAATACCACATACCACAGTGCCGGGCGTGGTAGTTCATGCCTGTAATCCCAGCACTCGGGAGGCAGAGACAGGAGGATTGCTGAGTTCGGGGCTTGCCTGGACTACATAGTGAGCTCAGAGCCAGCCTGAACTACAAAGGGAGACCCTGTCTCAAAAAAAAAAAAAAATTATACCACCTTGTGAGTTTTGTTAGAAGATAGTTGGCCAACTTTCTCCTAGGAAAGAACTAGCATCACCATTCTTTGAGTGTATTTCCTTTTTATCTTGAAAGCTTATTTGGAAACATTAGTTGGGAGAATTAAATTGTTCTAAGAACCTATTTCTACTGAAGGAATATTTTTTCATAAACTATACCATAGGTATTCTCAGCAGTGTTTGAGCCTAAAACTATGTGTATCTTTTTAAAATACAGGTACATAAGTTGATTTATGCCACACTCTTGCTCTTTCCCTTTAGTTATTTTACACTGGGTCTAATTGAAAGCTCTGATCTTAGTGAATAAATGGTAATACAAGCCATAGTAGCTTATGACTTTCTTTCTCTACAGAACTTGTGAATGGCTAGGCTCTATTGACAAGAGAGGCAATGTTAAGCTATGCTGTGATCTGAGAAATGTGTAGCACTTAGCATTGATTAAACAAGGTGACATCATAATTATTTTTAGATCAGATTTTTTCATAGCACTCCTTAAAAGCAAATGTTTCTTTCTTCTTCCAACTTTCAAAACAGCTTTAGCACAAAGTAGCATTCTAGAGGAAAAACAGATTACAATCTTCTTATTTGAAGTACAGGGAAAAAAGGATAAGTGAACTGTTCAAGGCATTGTACTTGTGTATCTGCTTGCTCGGGTATTTCCACAGGATAGAATATTATTTGGAGTCAAAGGATTGAACATACTGGATTTGTCAGAAAGAATGTCAGACTAAACTAAGTTCTATTTTAAGCTCCACTCATTCTAGTTGGGTAATTTTAGGCCAATTACTTAGTTTTTGTTGTTAGTTTCCTCATAATTCTTGTGACATTGTTAAGAGTTACTTGAAATTACATGAAGAAAATATGTGATAAATCTCCTGGTTTGGGATCTGGCACATAAAATGTCCTTAGTAAATGACAGCTTTTGTTAATATGATCATTTTAATACTGTAACATTAACTACTACTAGCAATGTTATTATTCTTGGAAAATGTCATTGTTAATGTGTGTCTACTATAGGGAATACAATGAATATGTACCCTGATTTTAAGAAATTTATGTTTAATTTTCTTGTTTCAAAGAGCTCATAATCTGCTCTAGACTAGCTTCTTTAAACCAAATAGGGAATAATACAACTACATTTATTACAGAATAATTTTTTTTTTTTTGAGACAGGGTCTCGCTTTGTAGTTCAGGCTGGCCCTGAGCTCACTATGTAGCCCAGGCAAGCCTCGAACACAGCAATCCTCCTGTCTCTGCCTCCTGAGTGCTGGGATTACAGGCGTGAGCCACCACACCCGGCACTGTGATATGTGGTATTGATTGCTGGTGGGTGTGAGTCCCACTCCCAGCATTGTATGTGGATACTGGGATCGAACTCAGGACCTTGCGCTTGTGAGGCAGGCACTGGAACCACTGAGCTAAGTCTCCGGCCTTTTTACAGAATAATTTTTCATGGCAAAAGTTCTCAATTTCTTGTCAAGTACTTAAAAATGCAGCTCTTTTGGACAATCTCTAGTTCAAGAAGTCTGGGATTGGTTAGTTCGTCTGTATTTCTGACTAGAAGTTCTAGGGTCTCTCTGATGGAGTTTCAATGGATGTGTCTTAACATTTGAAATTCAAGTATTTCAGACCTACATTATGGGTTTGGCTTATGTGTTCAATACAGTGTACAACCAAACAAGTGTACAAATTTCATTTGACTGTATTCTGGGTTGTTTTTTTAACTCAGTAGGCTATATATGCTGCATCCTGTATATACTGTTTTATATAAAATTTATTATACTTTGTAATGTTTCATGCTATATGTAGAGCAGTGGTATTTATCACCACCCTTCGGCTTATTTCTTTAGGTTTTAAATTAAAATCCTCACTGAGCTCACAGATGTTACAAGCCATCTTGCATTTTATGTTGAGTGGCCTTAGCTTTCTTAGATATTATTCATATGACATTGCTGTGATTAATCCTCTGTCCTATGTGACATTTTCAGGTGAAGTAGTATCTGGATCTCTGAGGATTGGAGCTGTTAGTGCACCAATATATAATTCTCATGAGAAAATGAAGGTTCCTGATGTTCTCTTCTATGACAACATTCAGGTAATAAGGCCATTGCTTTGTATTCTTGGATAAATCACACTTACACTGTGGTAGTTAACTCTGATGCAAGTTATACTAATATATAATTACAGCTGTAATTCCCTACATTCAGTTCAGGTGATGCAAAATGAAATGTTAAATATCTTTCATTAAAGCATTATAAAATTTAAAATTACAAAGGTACTTGGAGAAATGGCTGGTATGACTGAATATATTTTATTGCATATATGCATCATATATGTTATATAACTATACTTCAAGTTAATAAAATGAATACATTATTAAATTAAAAATAAAACAGAGCTATTTATTTTCCTTTTTTTATTAGTTAAATCATTTCAGTAGTTTAAGGAAAGATGTTTCCTATGCATGCATTTTCTCCTGGTCCTTTCCTTTTCCTGCAATTCCTAGTATTTTTCTTTTCTTTCCTGTTCTTGTTTTTTAAAGGGACTATGGTAGGGAGTTCCCCACTTGTACATTAACCAATAGTTATCAACTTTCTATAAAAATAGAAATACTTTGTACTTAGGTCTATACTATAGATATTACTTTAATAAGTTTTTTCAAGGAAAACTTTGTATAAAAATTTTCTTTTTCAGATTTTCTGCCAAGTAGTTGTATATTTCTTTCATAATAAATAATGTATTTAAGTTTTCATATAGTACCTAGTCATTAAATCTACATGTAAATAACATTTGCAAATTATGTTAGAACTTAGTGTTTTCACTATATTAAGGAATTAACAAGGGAAATGGCTCTTTTTAAATCTGATATTCGCCAATTTTGTTGTTCAACTAATATCACGATTTATATTCTTAAATATATTAACAGTATAGGAAACATCTATGCAATCTTTTTTCTTAAAAAAATCTTTGTTTAAAAATTTGTAGTCACAGATGTGTAAATATCGTATATTTTCTCTGATATGAGAAATTGAAGTTATAAATGTGTTCTAGAATGCATGGTTGATACTGTGAAATAATAAATATTCAAAGGGTAATGGGGCTTAAGGGTAAATAATGAAGAAAAAAATTGATATTAATAAAAAAGAAACAATGCTTTTGTATATAGTGGTGGGGTAAGTAGGATGGGTAGGGTAGGGGGAACAAAAAAGTAAGAAAAATAATTTGTAATTTTTCAAAACTATAATTATTATTTATAGTATAGGAATAAGCATACCCTGACTTTTCTTATTCATTCTGTAGGCATTTAACAATACAGGTTTTATTTTTCTCTTGCATAAAATCAGTAGACAAATGGACAGAATATGTTAGATACTAACATATTGTAATCTTACAGAGTAGGAAAACAGTCTTTTCTATAAGACAAAAATATGCTTAAAAGAAAGATTTACTATTTCCAACATTGTTGGTATTATATTCCATGTAGTGGATAGGAACAAAGGAACAAAGAAAAAAAAAAAACAGAATCAGGAAACTGTTAAAAGCAACAATTGAAAACCTCCACAGTAGCAGAGGTTGAAAAGACTTCACAGCATATAAGCATGTAGGAAATTCAGTAGGAAGGAAGACCATTGTGCCCTTGATCACAGTGTCTGTTGCCATGGTATTTGTGACATAGATATAGAGGGCGGCAGGGCTGCTGTGAACTTTACACAGAAGCCCAGAGAGACTTTGTAAGCTGTCTCTGACTACTCTTCAAGCCATTACGAATTAACCATTAATGAAAAGTTATTGGCTCTGCAGTTCTAGACACCAGGGCCTGATGAAGTTTGCTTTGCTGTGTGTTCGTTTTCGCCTCTGAAGCAGAGGTCTTCAGTTCCTCTTACAGACTGGCATGTCTCTGTGCCACCTTGTTCTATAGCTTGTCCCCTAATCACATTGCACTAAAACTGAGTTTTAAAATGTGTTCTTCCATATGACTAGAACAAAGTCCTATTTGTTCTTTATTTTGTATTTCTAGAAAATAATAAAATGCCTGGCAAATGGCAACTAAAGGGTAAATTATGCTAAAGAGTATTATTTTATTAAATATTTCTATGGAATGTTATGCTTGTTCCAGTAAAGAAGGAAATTTGATAAAAGGGGGATAAAAACTTCTTAATATGCCTAAAGAGCTACCAGTCTGGGGAAAAGTATAAAATTCTACAGGTCGAAATTTTAAAATACTTGGCCTAAATTACTAAAATAAAGAGATTAAAATACACATAAAGCATATACACCTCCAAGGCTCAAATTTCTCTTAATCTAAGTAAAGATGCAGGAAAAGGACAGTAATGCAGCTTCTGGAAGTATATGAAGGCTAGTGTGGTAACACCGATGAGTGGTGGTCTGAAAACACATGGGAAAGTGGGTAACCAGGTGAAGCTGGACAGTCTCACAAGCAGGGACTAGCATTTGCAGGCCTAGTTGTATGAGAGAAGAGCTCATGTAGGGAGCCTTATGTAGATGATTGTCAGATTGTCACTGGGTCAGAGCTGAGATTGCAAGTAGAAATGTGTCAAGAGATGCACTAGTAAGGAAAATATTAGATCATCTGCCTTCTGAAATTAAGATTATATTCAATGTTTAAGAAAGCAACAAAAGCTTTTTAAGCACATTGCATTTGTGCTAATTTTGCATTTACCAGTTAAAGTTGTCTAGGAGTTAGACTCAAGGAAAAGGAAAACTAGGCCAGTGGTTATGAATGTTAAGATGATTTTTCCCTCTATTGAGATTATCAGTACAGTTTAGGTGTACATTATGAAGATGATTTGTTGAGATAAATGTTAAGAAAGACTTTTAAATAATGTGATGACAGTGGGGACAAAGTGGAGTGGACATATCATAGGGCTTCTTAGGAATTAAGAGTCTGGAATTTTGTATTAGATGAAAGACAAAGATTCTTTATATTCTGGTGGAAAAGTAAAGTGAAGCGTAAATAGAAAGTTATTGTCAGATGTATCCACATGGTGGAATATAAGGTGACAGCCAGTGAGCTGTAGGAGATGAGGCTGAGATTAAGAACATAAAGAGCAACCTTTGTTCCCAAAGTATTGAGTCACTTAATGAGTTTTGAAAAATGAAGTGACAAGGTTTCCAACAAAGAAGAAGTGGCGGCAAAACTCTAGAGAACAATGTGGCTCAAGAGTGTGAAGTTACAGAAACTAAATCAGCTGATAAAATCTAGATAACATGCTAAAACCATGAATCAAAGCTGTGTGATAGAAATGATAAACTGTTGGGGGAGGGGCAGGAGAAAGCAGAGAAGGCAAAGAAAAACTTTGAAGGTAAAAAGGAAAAAAAAAACGGAAATGGGATAGAGGGGCTGAAAGGAGGGCAGGGGAATGGGAAAAAATAAGAATCAAGATATACCATGTACAGGTACAAATTCTCAATGATGAATGTGATCATAATGTATGCCTAAAATGTACTTAATTGGATCTTATAAGAGAGGAACAAGGTGGGCAATGTGATAATGAAGAAAGTTTGGTCAGATCTTAGAATATGGTGCTGTTGGGCGGGGATTTAACTCAGTGTTCCAACTTTTGGTGTCTGCCTTGCAAACACAAGGTCCAGACTTCGAGCACTGGTAACCACACACCACAGTGCTGGGTGTGGTGGTTCATGCCTGTAACTCCAGCACTCAGGAAGCAGAGACAGGAGGATGCTGAGTCGAGGCTTGCCTGGGCTGCATAGTGAGCTCAGGGCTAGCCTGAACTATAAAGCAAGACCCTGCCTCAAAAAAATAAAAAAAAGTTACTGTTAATTGGCAGAAGGACACAGATGAAGAAATGTAATTCAAGAGAAAATAGTAAGTAATGTTTTGGGCATGAATTTAGGAGAGTAGAGATGATAACGAGGTTCTTAATCAGTGAGAAATCTTGCTATTTAAGTTCCATATAAAGCTAAATGGATGAGAGGATTTAGGGAAACCCAAAGTCAGAGGGAGCACTGAGCTGAGGGGTGGGCTCTGAGTTGTCCCCATAGCTCCTGTTTAACCTTCAAGTGTGTGCTCAGTACAGCTAGGTACATCCGTCTCTGCCCTGTGCTATGACCCCAGAAAAGCAGCTGAAAATAAACAAAAGAAGAGTAGGGAAAAATCAAAAAGAAGGAATTGTTACACATAAGCATCTAGTCCAAAAGATTATGAACAGAAATTATTAAGAGAAATAGGAAGGCATGAAGAAAAACAGACAACATGGGGAGGAGACTTAAAGAAATTGTAGTGCTAAGTATGTACCAAAAGGGTAAAAGAAGAGTTGTGTTGCCAGTGACCTTAATCTTGGAAAGTATTATTTGAATAATCTAGTTACATATAAGGAAAGTTTGATGTAGGAAAATAAGAGAACAGTAAAGAAGATAAGAATACAAATATAGTTTAGATTATTTTTCAGGATTACCTCAGATTTATTCCAATTTTTCCATACATTTTTCATGTAGATGAGTCCATTTTTTTCAGGAAAAATTTAATGTTGTCTGGAAATTGGCACTGATATTTCATCTTACATAAAGGAAGATGTAGCTAGAGAATATTACTACTAGAATGCAGTTTAAAAATACATTCTAGAATTCCCTTTCAAATACCCAGGGTTACCATGGGTATTAGTCAGCTTTCCCATCACTAGTGGAGGGGGACACAAACCCAACACTCACAGTGTATAGGAGGAGGGTCTTTCAGCTTCCATTAGCTGAATGCTTTGGCATCATGGTGAAAGGGCATGGTAGAGCAGAGGTGCTTAGTGCCAGAGAGTACCCAAGGTCACACCTCCGCAACCAACCTACACATACACACAAGTGTGTTTTGCTAATCTGCTAGGGTTTCTTTATCTAATCAGGTAGACAGATCAAGATTAACAGTCATACCTTGAGTATCAGTTTGCTTTCAGGACAGTCAGTCTCTACTTACATTTATTTTCACAGTGTGATTAGTAATGTTGCTTACTTTAAAAATGTTCTAAAATGATAATAGATGAATATGCTTTATTTCCAGCTTATTAAAACTCTAGTAGCCTAATATATCTAATTTAAAAAATAAAAACTAATAAACATCAGGAGATACTTTTTTGTGTTTTTTGTTTTTTGTTTTTTGAGACAGGGTCTTGTTTTGCAGTTCAGGCTGGCCTTGAACTCAAGACAGTCTTCCTGCCTCACCCTCCTGAGTTCTGGGATTACAGGCATATACCACCATGCCCTGCTTTCCTATTTGTTCTTGAAGGAGGGACCAAGAAAAGCTTAGTTTCACTAAGAAAGAAACTAAAGCACAATACCACTACATTTGGAAGGTAGAAAAGCTTCTGGCTATCTGAACAAAACAATAAAAAGAAAAGCAAGTAACATTCAAGAAGAATATTTGCAGCATGTACCAGATGCAAGAAGTTAATTTGCCTTTTTAAAAAATAGAGAACTTCAATAACTTCATGAGGCTGTTATTGATTTGATACTGAAAACCAAGAGAAAGTAATAGGGATATTAATTGTGCTGGGATGTAGTTCTTCCCCAACCCCTGATGAGTCTTTGTTACCTATTTATAGGTGTCCTATTTTTCAAGATACAAAAGAACAATGTAATTTCCTCTGTGGCTTATGTGAACCTTTATCTCATTCTTTAATTATATTGTGTTATCATTCAAATAAAAAAGCTAGGAAGGTAAATAATATAATTTTAAATCTAAAGATGTATATAGTTTGAAGGTAATGATTAAGAACAATTCAGTGTAAAATGTTCCAAAGAAATACCCAGCCATTTTTGGAGGCCTTTGTATATTTATATTAGCAAATGTCAATTTAAATATATCTGATTAGAGACTTGCTACACATACCTTAAAAATATTTGAATCAAATTACAGAGACCCTTTGCAGTATTGGTTAGTGTCTCAATCTTGCTCAGACAGTATACTTCCAGTTTTCAGTATCAGTGACCTAATCGTGGATATATGATTTACTTACATCCACATCATTAATTTTGTTCTTTAATAAATCAAATCACTTGACTATCCTATCAGAATAGGTATTTTACATTCCAAGATGATATCTGAATTGTTAGCTTTTTCTTCTTCTTCTTCTTCTTCTTCTTCTTCTTCTTCTTCTTCTTCTTCTTCTTCTTCTTCTTCTTCT